>MUZK01004148.1:0-25271 GCA_003013055.1 Juglanconis sp. DMW523
CCCCGACGCCCCCACTGGCTCCATCAGCCTCGCCCCGGCCTCCGCGGTCCTCGACGTCCGCCGCCTCGTCCTCACTGTCTACCGGGATGTGGTGATCATCCCCCGCTACGACAAGCTCAAGACCATCTTCTCGCGCCTCTCACTCGAGTTCTTGCCTGGTCTCGCCCTGGCTAGTCCGCTTGCCGATACTTCATTGTCCACCTCCCCCTCCGCCGACTCAGCACACAGCTTCCCGTTTGCGCAGCGCCCTGGCACGGCCATGTCCCTGGACCCGTCGACCGCGAGCTATAACTCCACTTCGACGACGCTCCTGGGTGACATGGCCGCTGCGGGTGGGCGCAGTCGTGGGTTGAGCAATGTCTCGTTCGCCAGCAGCTCCGGCGCGCACAGCAGTGGAACAGGCACGGAGTCGCTCCGCCCGCCGAAGCTCTTGTCGGGCGGGAGCAGCAGCATGCTGCGCGAGCAGAATGTCGAGGACTCCAAGTATGTCACGGACATGGTCGGCCGCATGCTACAGTGCATGAGCGTGCTGGCGGGCGCGGCGGGGACTGGCAGTGGGGATGACGGGACGAAGATGGTCGAAGAGCTGAGTCGGCTGCTGAAGCTGAATTGGCTGGGGAGAGGACGCACGGGGAGGAATAGGAGGGGAATTGTTGGGGGACGGGTTGCAAGACGGGGTGGGGAGGGGATTGAGGTTATTTGATGAGACGGCCTCTGTACAATATTGTTTAGCTAGGGGAGAGTGGCCCGGCGTGTCTTGAAAAATTGGGCGGGCGTTTTGTCTGTTTCGTGCAAGGCGTACGTGGTTCTACATTGGATTGGACAGGTTGGAATGGATATATCGCTATCAAGGACGGACGGACCGACGGACTAACGGACACGGTTGGAAGTCATTGAAATTTGCAATGGAACAGTTGCATTGGATTGTCTATCTAGCGAATACACACAAATACGTTCTTACGTTGTCCTCATAAAGTGATGTCCACCAGCCACCCAAAGGATCATACAAATGGATGGTGTATGTGGGATGTGCACGGGAGAACACATTGGTACTGGTCTGGTGTGGTGATGGAGGGCGCTTGGTATGCGATGCTGTTTAGTGTAATTAGTCGTAAAGGGACGGATGATGGTAGTAGCAAGATCTAAGGATTAGCAGCGCAGAGATTTCGCGACGCACGCGTCTCTCTCCCTGTTTGAATCAAGGTCAGCGATGGCCGTCCTAGACGCACTGTGATGTGAATTTGCAGGCTAGAAAGAACAACATGGTCCATCTTCGTTCAGAACGGAAATACTGGCAAGTAACAGGCCTCGTCTAACCACTGCGAGAGCGGCCGCGAGGATCCCGAACAGACTAGGCTTCTTCATGGTCGATTCAGTTGGGAAAAGAAGACAATTATGATTGGTTGTCATCATGAAGATGGATGTTGGTTGCGCGACGTGGGGCGGACAAGACGGTGGGAGAGTTTTTGGGAGCTTACCTCGTTGCTGGACGCGTGATGGTGTTTTGTTCTCTCTCTGCTCCAGTCGCACTCACGTCGAGCTTCTCGAGACTGATCAAACTTGAATGATCTGTGCGCTTTCAAAAGGAGGCCCACAGATGTTGATCTGTCGGGCTGCAGGAAGCTTCTCGTTACGTGGCGATGTGGAGGGGAAGGGGGAAGGGGAGGGGAGAGACGGCGAAGAAATTTGCAGTTGGATCAGGACGGAGAGTTGAGGCTCAAATTTTGGCTTTTATAGATGAGAGCGGGCAGGTGGGGCAGATGCGGTAGAACCTTTGGAAATTTTAGGCGCGCGGCATCGGCAGGCAGTGGAATAGCGAATGGTGGCTTCGCTGACTAAACCGGTCCGGCCTGGACCTGGACCTGCCCGTGGATAGGTAGCACCTGCCCACCTGCCCACCTGCCCACGCTACTGCCCTGTCGTATCCCCATCCCATAACAAACCTTCTTCCTCGCACGATGCCACAATACGGCGCTCTATCTTGTCACCTGTTTGATTGTCTCCATCTCGAAGAGCAAACGGAGCACCGGTACGGAGTATACTGATACGAGTACATGTTGCTCCTGCAAGATTTCGTTGGACGTTTCTGCGACGGACCGAGCCCCCCGACCACTCCCAGCCCACTTTTACGCGGTCTGGCTAGTCTTGCTAGTGGACGAGTAGCATTTGCCGTCTGACAGAACACCACCATCCCAAGCGCGTAGCCAGCTGGTCGTCTCCTATTTTTGACCACTCTACCAGCTGCCAGACCACTCCTCTGCCCAGTCCTCTAGAGGCTGCCAGCTGCCACGTGGGTCTCGACCATCAGTCCGGCCCGCCAGGAGAGAGATTTGATTGGCTGATCAGGCGATCTGGGTCTTCCGGTGCCGCAGAGCTCTGGTCGGTCCCCCCATCCCCAAACTCTCTCAATCCCCGTCCTCGTCCTGTCACTTGTGGTCCTGCTGGTCCCCTGAGGGTCTGTCTCCAGTCCTCGCCTGTCTGCGTCCGACACGTCGATCCGCACCGCATCCACGACAGGAACCATCACCACCACTTCGACTCCCCTACGACAACAACACGACCAGACGTGTTCGAAAGCCAGTTCTGTGCTGTGTCATCCGTGTTGCTCTCGCTTGCTCTCCCCCGTTTGCTTCATTTCAGTGGTAATTGATTATCAAATTTTCCCCGGGTCCTCTGGCAGCCCCCCCCCTCTCAACCGAGCAAAGAGTTGCGTCTGCTCGCCGCCGCTGCTGCACCCGTCATTCCGGCATTGGATTGGATCGAAGCACCACCCAATTTTGTCTCAACCGCCACCCGTTTGATCCCGCCCGCCCTCGTGCAGATTACATACTGGCATCGCCCGTCCGCTTCCTTGTTCGCTCTGAGCCCTTGATTCCCTCCTGCCTCCCCTCCTCGATACCGATATAAAACAATTCACGACGATCGCTTCGTTGCGACAGACGAGCTCCACCCCTCGATCCCGTCGAGGCCCCCACGAACACCCTTTGCGACCGGCCCCCATCGCCCTCGACACATCGACGCGACCCCGGCGATCATCCTCGCCTCCTCGCAACTGGTGATCGTCTGGCCGAGAGTGTGTGTCGGTCCACCCCAGCCTACTCCGTCGCGAACGACTCCCCCGTCCCTGCGAGGACGCGCATGCCAAATTGAGAGAGGACAGACGCAGGCCGATATCCACCCGGGTGGATAGGCGTCAATCGAAATGATGACCAGCATGGCACCACAAGGATTTACGCCGCATCCTGGCATGCAACAACCTCACCCGGGCGTACCTCCGGGTCACCATATGGCGCCCGGCATGGCCCACAACCCAAGCCAGCCCGGCGCGCAACCGGGTGGCATACCTCCTCACCTTGCCCAGCAGATGGGCGTGTCGGCGCCAGGTGGACAGGTAAACCCATCGGCCCTCATGGGGGGCATGCCCGGTGGCCCAAATGCTCACGCAATGCAGCATCTGAACCCCCAGGTTCACGCGCAAATGTTTGGACAGCAGCCCGGCGTCAACATGAACTGTGAGTCGCGCTCACCACCGCAGACCGCTTCTCCTGCCGGCCCCTTCGCTGACCTCAGCCCACAGTTGCCGCCCAGCAGATGCAACAGCAAAGACTACAAGCGATCCAGCAACAGCGACAGCAAGCCCTCATGGCGCAGCAGATGTACCAGATGCCAGGTGGCATGCCTATGGGACAAAATGGCTTCATGCACCCGCAACAAATAGCCCAGCTCCAAGCCATGCAGGCAAGACAGATGGCAGCACGTCAACAACCCGTAGGTCAATCCCGTACCCTCCTTGCTTTTCGGGGTTGCATGCTAAACAGCAGACATAGAACCCTCAGGCACAGGTGAGATGCGCATCCCCGCTCAAGGCAACGCTCGACCGATATAGTATGTCTTCGACCAGGCGATGGGACTGACATGAGTGACTACAGGCAATGCTAGCTGCGCAGCAGCAGATGTTGCAGCAGCAGCAAGCACACCAGGCGAATCAACAGCACATAGCAGCTCAGGGACAAAATCCTAACCAGCAAATCAACCCCCAGCAGCTCATGCAGTTGCAAGCCATGCAACAACAGGCTCAACAAGCTCAACAGGCACAGGCGCAGGCGCAAGCTCAGGCGCAAGCACAAGCGCAGCAGGCGGCTCAGCAACAGCAACAAGGACAGGCACAACAGCAGCAGCAGCAGCAGCAACAACAACAGCAGCAGCAGCAGCAACAGCAGCAACAGCAGCAGCAACAGCAGCAGCAGCAACAGCAGCAGCAGCAACCTCCTCAGCCACAGCCGGGACAACCTCCGGCTCCTGGGCAGCAGCAGATCGGCCAGGGGCCTCAAGCAAATGGACCTCAACCGAACCAAGGCCAGCCGCAAGGTCCAAACCCGGCTCAGCCGAATCAACAGCAACCTCCCACAACGCAAGCGCAGGCCCAGCCAAATCAGCCACAACCGGCACAGGCGCTTGCCATGCAACAGCAATTAGCTCTTCAGCAGGCCCAGGCCCAGGCTCAGGCCCAGGCGCAAGCTGCGGCACAGAAGCGCGATGGTATGAAAGGACAAGGCCTGCTCACACTGATGAGCTTTATGGAGCACCTGAGCGGCCACTCCTCGGTGAGTGTGAGTGGAATTCGGAGGGGGTCACATGAAGAGACGTTCTGACGCTTGAGATCACAGGATGCGAGAGAGAAGGACGTCGCCCACTGGTCTGAATTTGTGAACCGCTTCTTCTCCTCAAAAGGTGTTTATCGGACAAATCTCCACCACAAAAACGACGCCGAGGCTACAGGGGACAAGCAAGTGGAAATGGTCGCTGCTGCAATCCCTCATTATTTCAACGCAAGTGGGGCCAAGAAGATTGAGCTGCAGCTCGGACAAGGAACGACGGACAAGTCAATACCAGGGCCCCTGGGAGACAATCATTTTATCGAGAACCAGAACGCCAGTCTTACCATGTGGTTTGAGACGTCACACGTAAGTTGATCGAGTACTGTCTTCTCGAGGGCACGGCTCATTCGATTCTGAACAGGTTGTACACTTCGGCACGCTGCGTATTCAATTGGACCCCGCCCAAAAGGTCGAGTTGTTTGAATTCATGTCAAGAGACCACGAAGAGTACATATCGCGGCATATGGTCGTCGAGGGCGCCAAGCCGAACCACCAATGGATCAAAGAGTGGCACCGGGCAAACTCGCAAGAGAACAAGTCGCCAGAGATGAGCAAGAAGGGCAAACCACGCCCAATGAAGTCCCCACCACAGCCACCTCCAGATCTGGACATCCCTCATTCGGCTGTTAAGTCAAGCGTTGGAATCACAGAACAGCAATTCCAGTTTCTTGAGGTAGGCTTTCAGCTACGTCAATGATCCACGCAGATTATTCTGACAAGTCACGGCAGATTGTTGAGGTAATGGGGGCGATGAACCCTCTATTCCAAGCCGCGCATCAGCACCCGGCCCTGGGCGCATATCGAGTTTTGGAGGACTATGTCAGCAACCAGATCAGCCAGCCTGGTGCGCCAAACATGAACGGACAGGTGATGCCCAACGGACAGGCGATGCCTAATGGACCTAGAACGCCCGGATTCGGGCAGTTCCCCATGGGTGCGAGCCCTCATGCAGCCCATCTTCAGTTGCCAGGCTCGCCGCATATTGGCAGTCCAGCAGCCGGAGCCATGCAGGCACCCGCGATGCAGATGCAACACAGCCAGCAGGGGACCAGCTCAAGCGGCCCTAGCGCAACGACATCCCCAGCCGGCCAGAAGAGGCGGCGACCCTCCGGAGTCAAGGTCGAGGACGACACGCCAGCTAATGCTCCTACACCTGCTGGTGGTGGTGTGCCCCAGGTCAACGGGGTGGGTGGCAAGACCAAGCCGCAAACGCCCAGGATGCAGAAGAAAGCAAGGGTCGGCGGAGCATAGTTTGTTCCGCGTCCCTAACACTTGAACTCTCATATGCATTCTGATCTGATCTGATAACTTTCAGCAGGCGTTGGGGTATTTGGGAACTCATAAGCATGGCGGCATATTGGGCCTCTGAACGGGCGTTGCTAAACACCGCGACTTTTGATTTGGGATTGAGCGCATTACCACCATCGTCACTTCCAATACCTGTGGCAGAATTAACACAGGAGCCAACCTGTCTCACATATTTGATACACGTCAGCTGGGACGAGAAGCAACAATTTCACCAATGGCCTTTCTGACATGGACGTTTCGGCCCATGCCTGACTGGGATAAATGTCTAATCCAGCGATCACGGAAGCCAGGAGCTACGTTCGTGGAAACAACAGTCTCGAGAGATCTTTTGACGGCTGGCTTCCACTGACCGAGTCAGGCGATACAGGACCTTGACGCACATGAAGCTTACAGCAACTTCTTGCAGCCGATACGAGAAAAATGACGATGCGAGGCAACCCACTCGATCCTTCTGTGAAAATAGTTCTGCACACTGCTACGCATGTACGATAGCAACCCCCGATGTTCCAGCTCATCATCATGTTTCGTGCTATTCTGGAGTTCGTGGGGTCTGTCTCTGTTTAAATGCTTCTGCTGACGGTGCATACTCACAATTGGGGAGATTAATTCTTGTTTATGGACGGTCACAGTTTTTTCCCCATGGGGATACAAAGAGAGTGCGGGTAGGTGGAATGAAAGGTGAACAGGGGAGAAACATGGTCCACCAAAAAAGTTACAGGTAGTCCAACGATCGTTGCGTCACTGGTGTTTTGATTGGTTTTCCTGTCAGGGTACTTCAGGAGGTTGGGTGGAGTTGTGTCTTTTCGTATTGTTTCTAGGATGTTCAACGGCGGATGGTGGGGGTGATGGTGGTGAGGCCGATGAATGACGGCGCTGTGTTTTCACGGACAGACGGGTTCTTCTTGGGATTTGGGATTGCGGGATGATACTCTTTTCAGCTTCAGCTTTTTATCTGGACGTAGTTTGTGATGTGCTTCTTTTTCGAGCACGGAAATATCAATCATACCCATTGTCACCAAGCCATCGGCCCGCAACAAGACGTGAATACTCGGGCATCGCGTACATATCGCGAAGGGTACACCAGCTGACTGCCTGAAGCCCTCAGCACCCTTTGTAACTGGTACAAAGAGCAGGTAAGCGAGGGATTGAATGGCTGTTGCCTTGAGGCCTATTCAGTGCTCCAGCTCCATCTTTTCCGTATTCCTCTTCGTCTTAGTGAAGCTATCCAAAACATGCGCCGGAAGATAGAGAAAAGACAGAATGGACGCTCCACAAATGGCATGAAACAAAGGCAGCAACATTCTACCCAATGTTTGACGAAGGGAAGATGGGAAAATGGGAACGAGGCAGACCGCCGTTTCCGTGGCTCTCGTGTCACCCCGAACCAAAGCTTGTTCCACATCACACACGATTCCACAACTGCCCCGCGCCGCAACGGCCGACCATACTGCCAAATGACGCCACAACCAACAGGCTCACGAGCCACCACCGTCCGGGATGGCATCTGCATCGTCGTTGGTGTCCGGCGGCTTGTTGGATGGGTCGGTGGCGTTGGCATCGCCAAGGTCCGAGAGTGGGGCGAGCCTGAGCAGCGCGTCCAGGAAGACCAGCTCGTTGTCGAGAACGTCCTCCAGCGCCGGTGCGGGTGTCTTCGGGGGCTTGTTAGGGGTCCTGTCGCGCCTGCCGCCTTGGGACGACTTGGGACGGGGAGGTTGCTGTGGTACTGCTTCCTCCTCCTCCTCCTCCTCCTCCTCAGCAGCAGCGGCGGCGGCGGTGGCGGTAGCGGCGACGGCGTCTTCTGGTTGGTCTTCTTCTGACTCTTCCAGGATAGGGTTGGTGCCTGTGGGAGGAGGAGGAGGAGGGCCGCCTTCACATTGGCATCCACACGCAGCACATCTCTTCGCAGCAGCCGTGAGCGTCTTCTTCTTCTGACTCTTCCCAGGGACTCGGCAGAAGAAGAAGTCCCACAACAGCAGGAACGGCAGCAACAGCAAGCACGCCGTCATGGTGCTCCCGAATAGGGGAGGAGGAGGAGGAGGAGGAGGAGGCACCACACACTCGCGTCCATGAGAATCGGCACGGCCAGGGCCTGACTCAGGAGGAGGAGGATGACGCAAAGACTGCTCGCCCGCGAGGGCGGCCGGCGACCATACGGTGAGGTTCGCCACCGGCAGGATGACGGGGCCCAGGCGCTGTCGGTCTAGGGTGCAGACGTCGGGGAAGTGGACCTCGTCTTGCCAGGTTGTGAAGTCTGTGCCAGCAGCTGTGATCTCTCCCTTGACCCGGGACGTATTGAAGGTGAGGCTGATGACGATGCCGTTCGGAAATCGGGAGCGAGGTTCCGAGATGGTGGTGTCCGACATGATGATGATGATGATGGTGATGATTCCGAGCTTCGGCTTCGCGAGTGCTGCTTTCCCAATCGGAAGGGATTCTTTGCAGAAGAGTTTTTTTCGGGGATGGGCCTTCAGAGAAGGCGAGCTTGTAGGTTATAACAACCCTCAGGTCTCACCCTCGCCGTTATTCAGAGCTGTCCTGATGCCAGGACCACCTCAGAGAAAGAGACATCTTGCAGCATCTTTTATTCCTTGTTTAGTCTCAGACACATTCTCTGGGCTAATGGATCATCGAGTTTGTTCTCATCACCAGCTTCTTTGTCCTTGCGCAATGCCATTTCCCGAGAGATGCAAATATGAGGCGATCATGCATTGCCAAAGAAGGGGGGGGAGAAAGGGCATTACACTTTCCATTCCGTCGAGTCGTCTCAGATGGATGTCTTTATACCCTTCTTCGTCTCGGAGTTCGGCGTTGAATGCATCTCTCTCCCACACTGACTGGATATCTTTGTCTGAGGCGGCCTGTAGCCGGAAATCAAAATAACCACACCCGTTGAACCTCTAAAACGGGAGAAGAGAGAACGATTCCAGTACCCCAAGCAACCCGATCTCCATTTGTGTACCACACGATTCTCCCTGAAGGGTTTCGGCTCCGCGTGCTGTGCTTGTGAAGTTGCTTGGGGAGGAAATGGTACGAATCATTCCATCTTCTGGACATCGTGATTTGATGGGCGATGGGCGACTTTCCTCCTTCCTTTGGCATATTCCAAGCAATCTTGCCCGTCTCTGATGGTAGTGTTGAGGCCAAGGAGGCGGCGAACGCCGGGACATTTACTCCTGCAGCATCGAAAAGAAACGGCAGTGGACATCCATCGAAATTGCAATCTCCCTCAAGTCCCAAGTAGAACGACCATGTCTTGATTCAATGAGAAAAGTCAAATTCTGAGTACCACGAATTCCCTAGTGAGGCGTCCAGGTTGAGGGCCGAAGCGGCCGAGAGCCAAAGAAGGGCAGAGAGAACATGTGTGCCTCCCTCTCTTCCTCCACTGTTAGTCTCATCCCAATCTTCTCCAATCTTGGGACAAACCCCTCAGGCCTTGTGTAGTATCAAAAGCAGAGCGCATGCACATGACCAGGTGAATAACATCCCATTCCTCTGCCTAGTCGCGAGCCCAACCAAAAAACGCCGATAAAGCTGCGGTGAAAATCGTGTCAAGAGTCATGGTCCCTGGCCGTTCAGATCTCCTCGAAGTCTCCGAAGGTGTTCTCGCCCGAGTACGTGATATACAGGAACCTATTGTTCACCACATTTATTAGCTTCAAGTTCCTACTTCGGACATGCAAGCAACGCAAGCAAGGAGGCACAGTGGCCGGCCAGGGCAAAAGGGAGTCAGTCAGTCAGACTTACCCGTCCTCGTCCTTGTGCTCCTCGTAGACCGAAGACATCAGCGCGGCGGTAGGAGGCAGCAACTCGTTGACAAAAATGAAGATGGCCTTGTCGGGGGACAGCTTGATGCGCTTGCGGATGACGTAGACGAACTGGCCGACGGTGAGATCGGCGGGAACCAGGTACTTCTTCTTGTCGATGGCGGCGATGTCGCTCTTCTCAACCTTCTCGCAGATGACCTGCAAACAGAGACACCGATGTTAGTCGCGACGTCTTACGCGTGTGGGAGTGTGGTGATGTTGATGGAAGGTCCAGGGCGCGATTATAGCGGGGTAGCGATAGCGCGATGCGTGCGGTCGGTCGGTCGGGGAAAGTGGTGATAGCGTGCATGTGTCAGTGGAAGGGTCAAGAGAGGCAAACTCACGGGGATGCGGTCGAGATACTTCTGGCGAATGCGCTCGGCCTCAGCCTTGCGCTTCTCGAAGGGGTGCTCGTCCTTGAACTTGGATCGCATCGTGGAGGTGGACGTGGACTGTCGGTGAGAGGCGTCTTTGGCTGTGGTGGTGGTAGATTGCGGTGTGGGCTTCTCGCTCGTGCCTGTGAAGCGGTTGCAGGACGCCGTTAGCAAGTCGCGGAGAGGGAGAAGGGATGGATTCGGAAATGGATGCAAATGGAAGCAGGCTGTCTTCACTTACAAGAATGTGACTGTTGGGCACAAGATGGAATCGATAAAACAGACGGATGGGAATGCTGTAGGTTTCTAGGATGGAAGTTGGTTACGTCTTTGGATTGCCGCCTGTCATGAAGTTGCCGGGGAAGGCAGTTCAGCCTGGAGAGAGGGGCGAAGGAGCACACTAAAAAGAGAAGGAGTGTCGTTTCCGGTACGGGGTACTTTGCTTGCTAATCGCCCCCTACACCGTGGCTAGGTATCTCTTATCAGTCTGGACAATGACCCCAGACGAGTCTCGGTCTTGCACGCGACCTGGTCACTGGTCGGTCGCTTGTCACTTGAGCCTGGCCATGCCTGGCGTGCTCTCGCCTTAAATGAGAGCTTCTTTCCCCTTGCCCCTCGCGGCTTTTCCTTCTTCACATGACCAACAGTCAGTCACAGCACAGACCGATGAAAGACGCGGATTACCAACCACTCCAGGCAAAGCAATGACGCAAGTCGTGGTTGCTCCTCTGACACTCTTATCGGATCATCCTTATCGCTGTGCTACCTGTATGTAAGTATTGTGTATTTTGTACTGATCCTCGTGACCTTGGATCCTGAAATAGAGTTCCTACTGAGGGTGCTCAATGCTTCTGTCTGGAGAAACCTTGATGAATCTTGCAATAAAATGCTCTTGTTTGCAAACCAAGAGTCCTCGCTATGATGCCACCCCAGCTTGATGACCTTCAAGACACCTGTCATCGGTCAAGCCAGGTCAAGCCAGGTCAAGCCAGGTCAAGCCAGGTCAAGCCAGGTCACCCCACGATGGGGAATCACTGTGCTGCAAGGCACCGGCACCGGGGCGGTTTCCCTTCCTTGAGCCCCAACAAAAGAGGGCACACCCGAACGCTCTTCTTCGAGACTCTGCGCCAGATCATCTGGGAGATCATCTGGGTCGGATATAGGTACTCCGTAGTGGAAGGTTTGTCCTGCCTAGAGTTGACAGCGTCATCTTCCTTGTCCGTACAGAGCACCTAAGGGCCAGCTGCGCTCCCGGCGACGCACCCTTCTCTACTATGCACCGCGCAGAGCCAACAAGGCCACGAGAAAGATCCACAACGAACCATGGGTTTGACAAAGTCGCTCGGAGCTTTACGGTGAGCTGAGCTTATTGTACGAACGGGGCATCGGTACTGTGTTGCTAGCTGTCTGACCAAGGAGCTCAACGGCCAAAATCCTGACCAACATTCGATTTTCGGCCCGGAGTCGCCCATCAACCTTTCGTTCCCCTCAGGCACTCGCAAACCTTCCGCATGTGTGGTGTCATGGTGCCATGTTGTCATTGATCTTCTATGCCTCCTCTTCTCTGTATTTATAACCGGTCTGATCGCCCCTTCCGTCAGCAATGGCCTCCCGGACTCGAGCTCTGCGCTTGGCCGCAGACAGTGTCTTCAGACCGAGAATTCGCTACTCACGACCGTCATCCGTGACTGCAACAGCACGACGGACCTTCTCAACCTCCTCTGCGTCCCAATTGGCGGGGGAAATAAGCTCGGCGACATCTAGGCATCTCCATTGGACCGCAGCTTCCGGTCTGCTCCTTGTGTCCTCCGTCCTCTACACCATAGTACGAACGAATCCCCTCCTCTGTCTCTCCCGGTCTCCCTCTTGATCCCACCCACGAACAAAGACCCCAACGACTCACTGACCCTCCTTCCCAGCTCTCTGCCTCCCCCACACAACTCGACACCATGTCTCTCCCCGAGCGCGACGCCCTCGAGAAGCGCGAAAACTTCGTGACCGAGCAGTCGCCGATGCGCCTCCGCATGGAGAAGTTCATCAAGGAGCAACAGCAAGAGATCATCGCAGGCCTGGCCGCCGTCGACGGCTGCGCCTTCCGCCAAGACGAGTGGCAGCGCAAGGAAGGGGGCGGCGGCATCACGTGCATCCTGCAAGACGGCAATGTGTTCGAGAAGGCCGGCGTGGGCGTGTCCGTCGTGTACGGCACCCTGCCCAAGCCCGCGATCGAGAAGATGCGCGTCAACCACAGGAACATCGGCGGCAACGGCGAGACACCCGAGAAACTAGAGTTCTTCGCCGCGGGCTTGTCTCTGGTGGTGCACCCGCGCAACCCCATGGCGCCAACCGTGCATCTGAATTACCGGTACTTCGAGACGGCGAACGCCGACGGGAGCGACGGGGCATGGTGGTTCGGGGGCGGTGCGGACCTGACGCCTGCGTATCTGTTTGACGAGGACGCGATCCACTTCCACCGGACGCTGCGGGATGTTTGCGACAAGCACAACAAGGACTACTACCCGCGATTCAAGAAGTGGTGCGACGAGTACTTCTTCAACAAGCACCGTGGCGAGTGCCGGGGCGTGGGCGGAATCTTCTTCGACGACTTGGATGAGACGGTGGCGGACAAGGAGAATCTGTTCGCCTTCATCCAGGACGGCCTCCAGAGTTTCTTGCCGGGTTACATACCCATTATTACACGCAGGAAGGACATGCCGTTCACCGAGAAGGAGAAGGAGTGGCAGCAGATCCGGAGAGGCAAGTACGTCGAGTTTAACCTGGTGCACGATCGCGGGACGGCGTTTGGCCTGAACGCACCGGGTGCGAGGGTGGAGAGTATTTTGATGAGCTTGCCGTTGACGGCTAGCTGGAAGTATATGTATGAGCCGCCAGGGAGCAGGGAGACGAGGTTGACGGAGATTCTGAAGGAGCCCAAGGAGTGGGTGTGAGGAGAGGCAAGAAGGTGGAAGGGGAGCAAAATAGACATCATGGTGTAGAGTTGCTGGGTGCTATTGTATAAGCGCAAGCCACAGGAAAAGCAAATAGAAATGGATAAATGATCATCATCATCATTTCGTGGTATATGATACTGTAGGCGACGAGGGAAGTTGGTGATGTGAGGACAGCATGGTGGTGGTTGGTTGCCTTCCCGATTTAGGCGGGTTAGGTAGCCTGCTCACCTCCATGTTCCAACATGGACAATTCGTCCACCAGACACATCAATCGAATAATGCGACAGCCAAACCCAGTACTTGATACCGGATACCAGACAACGACACCATTCCCATCATTCTCAATGGCCGTCCATCCCATACCGAGCAGACGAAGATGTCCTCATCCTCGTCATCTTCTCTGCCCACGCCACGGCAGCTTCTCACCTCTATCCTGAACGCCATCTCCGAGATACCACCACCACCGCCCACTCCAGACCAAACGACCAGGACAGATGCTCTAGGAGGGCGAGTCCAACCCCAGGCATCATCCAACCCCCTCAACCTCATCAGCCCCTCCCACCGCCCGCTCTTCACGACCCTGCACGTCCTCTTCCCCTCCCTCCTGCTCCCGGCGCTAGACCTCCTCGACCGAGGGCTCGTCACGCGCCTGCTCCTGCTCCAGGGAACCGATCATCTTCTCTCTCATGGCCAGCAGCAGCAGCAGGGAGACGTCCAAGGGACCGCAGGCGAGAGTCGTTTCCCGCAGCTTCCCACCTCGGCGTCCGCCGTGCCCGTGCCCGTGCCAGTCTACTACACCGTCCGCTCGGCGCAGAGGAAGTCCGCGGCCCGCCGGCCCTTTTTTGGTCCCCGCGGCGGGGGAGGAACAGGAGGCGAAGATGACGCAGCTTCCACGATGACAACGACGGCGGCGGTTTCGGGGCAGACGAGCTATGTCGTCCACACGGCCGCGTGGAGTTGTACCTGTGCCGCGTTCGCCTTTGCCGCGTTCCCTCCTACGGTGTCTGCGCCTGGGAAGGTTGGGGGAGAGGAGGAGGAGTGGGATGAAGAGGAGGAAGAGGAGGAAGACGACAGGTTCTTAAGGCAATCAGATAGCACGAGGGAAGACCCTTATATCTGTTCTGTCTTCCCCAAATGGACTCTGGACCACCACCTCCGTCCATCTTCACCAACAAACGTGCGTCCGGCCGCTCATAGAGTGCCTACTCCAACAATATCCCCGTCATTATCGTGTACCTCGGGTGTCCTCGTTCATGTCAGCCGTTGCGCCGATCGCCACCCACCTTTGAAGCTGATAGGCAGAGATAGAAGGCAGGTCCCAGAATATCTGACCAACGCGTGCAACGACATGTGCGGATGTTACGCCGGTCCTGTGGGGCCTAGCTCGCGGGATCAGGGCACTTCGACTCATGCAGGCTGGAGGCGCGCCAGTCCGCATGCTGACGGTCAGACGGTCTGCTGTGAGGAGCTGTGAGGAGCTGTGAGGAGCTGTGAGGAGCTGTGAGGAGCTGGAGGCTCTGCGGCTCTGATAGGCCAAGACGGGACGAGTGGTTGAGTTGCGGGTAGGGAAAATGGCTCCACCGGCTCTTGGGCGGCTATGAGGTCATCGTGTGGGTGCTATAGCGGTGCCGCTCGGCGAAATATCCTCAGCCAAGACCTGCAGGTTCCCCGCTCGGGTTCAGTTCCTCCATGGGCCCCTGGCTGGGATACGGGAGGTTTCTGTGGTTGGAAGTTGGCGGTTCTGGCGACTGACAAAAGGCTGACTCGCAGGCGGTAGAACGAAAGAAGAAGAACAACCTTGCTGATATTGGGCTTGTGTGAAGATCTCGTCTACGGAGTATGCGGGCTGTGTGTCGGGTGAACGATTCTGGGAACCTTTCTTGTCAAGTTGGTACTTGGTGAAACAAACCCGTCCTGAGCGTCTCAAAGTCGCAAACGTGGGGATTTCCACTCTTATTCCCACACTCCACGTCCGCAGGGTCCATTCGCAGCGGGGTGCTTCTCTGTGCCATGGGGATATAAGTGGGATACAAGTGGGACTTCTCGACTCGTGATTCGGCCGTGCAAAAAGCGGATTTCTGAAAGAGACGTCCCGGATTTCGAGTATAGTTATCCGGACCCTCTATCACGGACTCCCTGTCAGTTTGTAGGTTTTTTTGTGTGGCAAGCGACTCGCTTATGTCGCTCCCTTGTCTCTTTCGACTCGACCGCCCGACCGCTTTAATTCTCTATTTCAACGACCATGGTACATGTCGCGATATCACGACATCGCTTTTTGCAACTTGGTGAGAAAGGAAGGGCGCGTTTGAGAGTAGGGTTAAGTAGAGTCAATCCTCGTGTTAGGCTTTCCTACACGATGTACAATTTTCTGAAGAAATTATCGGAGAAAAACAATTAAATTTGTACCATACAGAGTACCATGCAAGAGAGAACTGACAGGGAGTTCGTGGTAGAGGGTCCGGATAACCGTACTCCGGATTTCCGCGATTCCCCATTTCCAAACTTCTTTAGTCCAAGCCTGTGGGTATTTATATATCCACCGCCCTCGAAAAGATTGCGACCTTCCAGGATGCAAAACCTTGTTGCGCCTTGCGGAGGGTGCGTTCGTCCAAGGAAGTAGATGCAGATCGTTCGAGATCCAGCATCCAGCATCCAGCATCCAGCATCCAGCCTCAGGGTCCCAGTGGATCCCGGCCACCGGTGCGCCGTCCACTCAGAGCGCTTTCCACGCCGCCATGTCAGCCGTGTCACGGTGCCGGCACATGTTGGCCGCCGGCTGAGACCAACGGCTTGCCTTGTTGGAAAATCTCTGTGAAGAAAACTGGACCTTTCCTCTGCACATCTGCATGTTCGACAACAAGTTTCCGCTTTTCCATCTCCGCTTTTAATAGCGGTGCAACGTACTTTTGAAAGCGGTGAATCCTTGCGTCGCTGGATTTGCCCGTTTCCGTATCCTCCGGCCGCCGGGACCGCTAATACATAGCTTCAGAAAAACAACCTCGGCGCAACAAAACATCAGGGAAAGCGCCCGAATAAATGCCAAGGCGAGGATGACAACCATATTCACACGTGTTGTGGATGATGGTGGTTACAAGCTTTCAGCTTGTTCGGTCAATCTCCGGCCACTGTCCATGCTTTGTTGGGGAGAACAAGTGTACGAACGATACAGATTCTGGCGCTTGATGAAGGTTGAGCGATGAGCGAGACGTTGGGATTATGGTCGGTGTGAACCGGCAGCTGAATCAGAGGCCTCCAAGAGCCACCGGACAAAACCTCATCATATCTGTTCACGCGGAGGTAATGATGATCTGCAAACTCCGAATCATGTTCCATATTCATAAAGTGCACGGGTTGAGACCATAGGAAGGGGAGGTTGAGTAACAGTAGGGGGCTGCAAGTGAGAGCGGCATGAGAAGTGCTCGTAATTATTGCTAATCATACAACATAGTTGTTCAGACGACTCATCCACAGGCGCTATTCATCTGTAGGAAGGCCCTCATCATCCCCAGGCTCTCTATAGGAGTCTCCGTCAGGCTTTGCGTGCCGGGTCCGATCCTCGATGATGTTGCTTTTATCGATGGCCTCGTTATCATCGCGCTCTGGGAATATGGGTCAGCCGGGCTCACGGGCAACACACGAAGTCTCTTGCACGGAATTTACATACCAAGCTGGGCATCAGAATCAACAGTGGCCTCGTCGATACCCTCCTCGACGGCCTCGCTATCCTCCTGGACGGGGATCTGCTCCTCCTTGGTAGTGTAGGACTCTTCATTGGTAGACATATTGAGCTGACGTTGAATACCAGATGAGAATTGTGGAACTGGAGAAAAGTGGTTCCAGCTAGCGAGAGCAGTTCGCCTAACTCCGGGGAATTGTGGGAATGTGATGTTGGGATGCAAAACCGCCTTATCCAGAATCCGGGGAGTTCTCCAGGTTTTTAATCCTCGGCATTCAAACGTACTAAACAAAGCTTTCGAGCAATATCAGCCTCGTGCCTCACAATTCTTTGACTTCGGAAGCCATTTATGACGACACGACTTCGTGATGCAGTGCGGCGCATCGCTGCTAGCTATCGCCATAGTGGCGATAGATTCACAAACGATCCCGGAACGAGCACAGACTGGCGCGACTGGAAGGCTTTGGGCGTTCTCGAATTGCCGGGCAACGATGCCCGATTTGTGCTTCTAGCGCTCTGGAGGCGCCATCACTGGTGTCAACGGCGCGTTCCTGTCGATCATCATTGTTCCGCGTCCATCGTCCCGTGAAGTCGATGACGAAAAGGAGTCTTCCAAATCGCTGATGGTGTACCGGAAAATCGATTTCGATATGTGATTTGGCGCGATATTTCAGACCCGGTAGAAGTGATCCGAAACAGAGACTTCAATGACGAGTTGGCGATGGACCGTCGCCCAGAGCCTCATCCGAAGGAGGTGACGAAGGAGCCTCAAGTCAATTTCTCCCTGGCCATCCCCAAGAGGTATCGTAGTAAGTCATCTCGGTCTCAAACCTTCCGACCTTCGTCGCTGAACTTGTCGAGGACCTAGGGTTTGCGCGAGGACCGAGGTTCCTGAGGTCAGCATTGTCGATGGCGGCTTGGAACAGAGCTTGGCGAGGCTAGACGGACGGCCACGAGCCTTCAAGAGAATGTGTGCAGATGAAAAGTGCACAGCAGGCAAGTCATTTCTTCTCGTCATGTCGGTTGATGGGAGCTTGTCATCAGCAATGTCGTCTTCAGCGCTGGGGCCCACTCTTAGAAGTGTAGTCGAAAGACCCTAAACCCTGTCGACGTCCGTCCTTCAATGTTCTCCGCATCATTTCGGCACTCGGTTCACGAGAGCGTCTCTCACAATGCTCGAAGACGACGCCAATGTCGAATCATTCTCCATCTGCTAGCTAAGTGCTGAAACCTCGTTGCATTCAACATCATCATGGCCCTTACGCCTGTGGTCATCGGCGTAGCCGACGTCAAGAACAAGACCGATGACCACAAGGAGCCCGCGACGCTCATGCTTGAAGCCGTATCCAACGCAATCAATGACACTGGCGTCTCACAGCGTCAGCTCACATCCCAAATAGACAGCATCGATATCGTAAGAACCTGGACCTGGCCATACGCGGACCTCCCGGGTCTGCTCTCCGAGAGACTGGGCCTCCCGTCGAGACCAAAGTGGACGCGATACACCGAGACCCATGGAGGGAATCTGCCGGCCAAGCTGGTGGATGAAGCTGCCGGGCGCATCGCGAGAGGGGAGACCACGGTCGCTGTCGTGACAGGAGGTGAGGCTCTAGCTTCATGTGAGCCCCGCACTCATCCTCCAGGCTGCAGTGGTCGAGCCTGGGCCAGTTTAGTGGTAGCGAATCCGAGCTGCTGACAGCATCGTTTCTATGCAAGTGAGCGCATGTGCGAAAGCAGGTAACACGGAGCCGCCGGGCTGGACGAAGCCTGAGACACCAGTTCAGGAGGTGTTCTCGCCCTCCACCGCGGATCTGGGAGAAGGTTCGTTCGCTTGTTCTCTTCCTGTGATCGGACCCGCAAACTGGAGACCACATGCTTCTGACACTGTAGAAGACATTGGTGGGATGCACTCCATCGGGGCTCCAATCCATATCTATCCCTTGTACGAGAATGCTTTCCGGGCACATCGGCAGCAGAGTCTACCAGAGAACGATGACGAGTCGGCGGCTCTGTATGCCGACTTTGCAAGAATTGCTGCTCAAAACCAATACTCCTGGAATTATGGGAAATCTCCCCCTAGTAAAGAGGAAATCGGGTCTGTATCCCGGAGGAACAGGATGATTTGCACACCTTGTGAGTCTCAAGAGGTCGCGAACTCAACTTGCTTTGAGGAACCACCGTTGACTTGAAGTGCAGATCCGCTTTTGATGAACGCCTTCAATACAGTCAACTTGGCTGCTGCTGTCCTCCTGACGTCTGTTGAGAACGCGAGGAAGCTCGGCGTGCCAGAGGAGAGGTGGGTATACCCTCTCGGCGGCGCTGGGAAGAAAGAAAAGGAGCTCTGTAAGTCCCCTAGTACATGTCTTTTGGCAGACGTGGAGGCTGACAGACCAACAGTCTGGGAGCGTCCAAACTTCCACCACAGCGAAGCCATTGCCCTAGCGTTGGACGGATGCCTTGAGGCCTCAGGTCTCAAAATCGACGACATCGATGCGCTGGACCTGTACTCGTGAGTACTACATCCCTGTGGTTTGTGTAGCCCGTCATCTCAAAGCTGTGCCGCAGATGTTTCCCCATTGTCCCCAAACTAGCCTGCCACCATCTCGGCCTCCCGGTTCTGGACCCGCCTAAGCCTCTGACCCTTCTGGGAGGCTTGACATCCTTCGGTGGCGCAGGAAACAACTACTCCATGCACGTACGTTGTCCCACAATCACATGGCCTCCATACCGGTGGTGCTAAGACACAAACTTTGTAGGCCATTACCCAGATGACCCGTCAGGTCAGGAGCAGGAAGATCCGAAACGGACTTGTCCTTGCCAACGGTGGTGTTGTGTCGTACCAGCATGCTATCTGTCTATCTTGCAAGCGGAGGAAGGATGGATCTTCATATCCCGACAGTCGCGTGGATTCCGAAGCCGTCGTTCAGGGGCTGGCTCCAGCCGTGGAGACTTTTGCTGAGGGCGAGGCGATTGTCGAGGTCAGCTTGATCCTGGATCTCTTGAGACTAATCATGATGACTGATCCCGTGCTTCAGACGTATACGGTTGAGTTTAGTAGAGACGGGAAACCAGAAACAGCTTTTATCGTCGGCCGACTGAAGGCCAGTGGTCGTCGATTTGTGGCAAACCACGGGGGCCAGCAGACGCTGCAGCAGCTTTCGTCTGCTCTCGAAGAGCAGATCGGCAAGGAAGGCTTTGTCTCTACCAAGCGGACAGGAAGCGGCGAGCCCGAACACAACATTTTCTTCCTAGGGCCAAGACCAAGTCTTTAGCAACTTGTGGGAAGCCGGCTTGTTTCACGAGCGGCACCAACTGCGCAGTGAACGTTTCCGTCTTCACCTGCGTCTGACAGGCTTCCACCGGCGTACGGCCGAACGCATCCACTCTCCCTTATCTTTGACGTTGCTGGACTTCTTTCTTCCTCTGGTGGCAAGCGCTATATCATTCATGCTCAAGATTCCTGGACCGGCGTCCGAGGCGCGCGCGAGAGAGAGACGCATCACTCATCACAGAACTGGAGGCACTCCAGAACAACCTCACCGTCCTTGCAAGAGATGCTGGAAAGCCATGGCCTCGAGTCCGAGAACATTGAATGCGATCAGTCGTCAGCTAGGTCCCGTGAGCTGCTCTTTCGGCGTGCAAGGCTGAGCTCCAGTCCTCGTCCACAAACTGGGACCGCCCAGGCGCAGCTATGAACAAATTGTATGCGTTGGGGGGACTGGTCGTAATAAGGGCGGAGAGCTCTCGCCAAGCATTAATGTGGTGGCCTTATCAGATTTATCTACTGGGCAAAGCCATACTATTCAGGTAGCTACGAATTGCATCACCACTAACCTACGCAAAAAATCGTGAAGGCGTAGAGACATATTCTTTTTTATCCCCCTCCTCTTTTCCAATTTTTTTTTCCATTGATCACAGATCGATCGCTGCCGCAGTGGCCGGAGCCACAGGCCGCGTGAAATTTTGGATGACACACCAGGCAACGGGATCGGTCCTCGAGAGACTCCCACAGAGGCCTTTTCCACACGAGGCTTCGGTAACTCAAATCTATTGAAAGTCCAGGTATCGCCGTCAGGTTGGGCTATTTAGTCAGCCACCGCTTTTCCACAAGCACGGCAGTTGAGGACACACGATCATTGTATTAGGCCACTTTTGGGTATAAATAGCAGGGAGAATCCTTTCCTAAAATGTCTCGTAGTCTGAATCAATCAAGCCCTTGAAAGTCACAAGAGTTCGATTTCATAACAAAACAAAGTCATTCAGCATGCTCATTAGGGGATCATTGATAGCGGCGTTAATAAATCCTACGAAAGTAGAGACATTTGAGTCGGCGCCAAAGAGCCATAGCGGTGGACCCATGAAGCTATAGATTCATATCAAGCTGGAGATCATACCCATGGTTCGCTAGGTGAGCTAGCCGAGCCATGAATCTGATAAAGCCAGCAGATTTTGTTGATTCCTTGGCAGAAGACCCCAAGCTTGGTGCTTGAAATGGACTAACGGGAGGGTAATAGAGTCTGAAGTGCAATGCCCGGTGAGGGCCACGGCTTCGAGGCGGCGGACTGGTTGTTATAGCAATGTTCGAGAGCCGGACGACGATGCGTCTGCCTCAAACCTCTGGCCCCCATCACCTGCGCCGAACTGTCTAATATCAAGCTCACCTTGCAATTACAGTTCATGTTCGGGTAGAGTAGTTGCTATATGAGGGAATCCCTGCTATTACCTAAGAAACTGCAGTGGTGCTAGCTTCGGCACAGGAGGATATATATGAAAAGGCGACAGAGAGTATATTTCAGTCCTGCTAGCCGGAGAGCAGAGAGTATGGTGCAACAGGAGCCACTTAGGTAGTGCGACTGACGTGAATATACGAGAATTGTCTGCATTACTATAAACATATTAGGGATCTCTTCCCTTGTTATTGGCTTTTTACTCAAAATACCCTGACTAATGCCTTCTAATTCTTTTCGTCGAGAAGAGTGCTCTTGAGAGAAGTAGTCACCTGTTGGCTTATACAGATTCAGAATCTTGAGTCAGACATTTCGGTTGATGGCGGACGGACGATTGTCCACCTACGCTGTGAAAATCAAGGCAGACGCGAAATTCATGCAGCAAGGGAGGGAGAGGATGAAGGAAATCAGTCAGTTCAGGTTGAAGACCGCGGAGATGTCTAGGAAAGGACATCACCTTCACCGTCTTTCTCTTTCCACCATTCATCGTTTCGGGACGTCCAGACGGATGCCTCTTCCTCCCAGGCTACCACTCTCGAGTGCTGGGAAGGGACTAATAGATGGCATAAGAGCGTGCACCTATTAAACAGGAAGTATTGGCCATGGCAAGCCAGATGATACTTTTCTGTCACTCGAAGGTGGCGATGGAGATGGATCAATACTGTTGTACAAACAAAACCCCCGGTACTACCTACCTAGGCACGGATCCTCGCACCCTAGATTATAACCCTCTCAAGGGCCTATATTGAGAACAGACGGACGATCCGTTAAGAACAGACGGACGATCCGCGACTGAGCACAACCCAACGCCGTCTCGCTCAACTTTGATGCACTCTTTATACTTTCATGAATTACGGCTAAAACTGCCTGTCCGCGTATTTGAATCCGAAGCGATGAATATACCGAGACCCTTTTAGTCACCACATTACGACGCCGTGGCTTTGTTACTTATCACACAGGGTTGTATTGAGAATCCACACGATGTTTGAACGACACTGTTGACAAATTGAGTTGGGGAAATATAGAGAATACAGTTCAAACACGTCTGTCCATCGAGGAGCAGAGGGCTTTACTTATATAGAAGTCTGGACTTTCCAACTATCGGACTTCCCGATCTCTGCACAGCTATTTTAGCACATGGGGGCTGAATCGTCGGCACGGCCTTGAGCTATGTAGCTGAATAGGCCGTCGTGCCACTAGGATCAGCCGTGCCGTCAGACGCGGCTTGTTGTTCGTTCACCATAGCGGCGGAAGACGGTCGCTCTGGAATCTACTATGTAGTAGCCAGGGGCAATATGTAGAGCATATATGAATATGTGCCGGTGGAGCGGGGTCAGCCCTATGGTGTTAGAGTGGGGCCCCCTTGAAACGCAAATGGGACGAAGCTTGACCGGACTTACTGAACGTCTCGACTTGAGGTTGAAACCGCTACGCTTTCCCGAGCAGGCGTAGGCTAATGCTTCTCTGTCTGAAAAAGAGAAGGAAAAGCCAAGCGATGGGATCGATCTCCCGACAGGCATGGAACGGTCGCTCGGAAACGCAAGACAAGGACAAGACAAAACAAGAGACAAAACAAGAGACAAGACAGATAAACTCGAGTGACGAGGGGCGTTGATCGCCAATCGGAGCCAGCAGAGCCCGGTCTTTGTTTTACGCCAAAACCAAACAACAACATGTTGCTTGGACCACTTCCACTTCCTCGACCCAGACTCGCTGCGCCCCCGTCGGAGCTTTTCCTTCTGCGGCGGCTCGGGGTTTTCAAAACAACAGGATGAGACCTGGGCATGCAGGTCCGGAGAGTCTGGTGACCTCACAGTGCAGGACGATGGGGTCTTATCGGCATATGGAGAGAGATGAGAGGGACAAAACACACACAAGCCAATCTTATCGCCAATCTTATCGCCAGTCTTTTGATCTTGGGCGAGAGGATCTCGGCAAGCTGGATCCGGCTGTCCGGCTTTGCTCGTCATGGACCACTTTTCCTTCCAACCTTCCAACCACCACTTTGCGGCTCCACGGCTGTGACGGCACCGCCCCTCGCCAGACCGCTCAGTCATCACACCCGAGCTTTGCTGCCATCACCAAGGATTATCAAGATTCCTTCCGTGGCCTGGAGCTCGTCATGGTGACTGTGACACACCGACAACAGCACCCACTGACGGGACTTGCTTGCACGCACACATGTGGGAAAGCGGATAGCCACAGCGCTGTCGGGTCGTCATGGGCGATGATGATGATGATGATGATGATGAGCGACTTAGTAGAAGCCAGTTGGCGCTCGCCCAAAGGGTATTTGTCTGATGGAGTCTCCTTCTCTGATGGAGCCTCTTTCTCTGAGGGAGCTTATCTTTTGGATCCTCTTCTCTTGATCGCGAGTGCGATATATACCTGATATCTGAGCCTCGAAGCGAGCTCGTCAGCAGTACTAAGAACTAGGACCCTTTGAACGAATAGAAGGAAGCACGTGGTGCAGCGACAGTTCGTATCCTCATCTTACCTCTTGCATACTCCCACTCGCATCTCCATAGTAGTAGGTCTTTGTTTCTTCCTCACATTCCGCTGCCTGCCCGTCCTGTCAGTCCTGCCAGTCCTGCCAATCCTGCACGGCATCCTTGGCGTCGCGAGGCAAGACCCTTGCCAAGCTGAGGTTGAAGTATGGTGACAACTCACCTCCCAGGGACCGGACAGCTCACGAGCAGATGAGTAGCGTCTTCTCCTCCTCCCTTGTGTCCGTTTTGGGACATGGCACCCACCCCGATGCGGCCGCAAGATTCGAAACCAAAGCTCTCCCCGAACTAAAAGCTTTTCTGCTCCGGCACCGTTTCGTCTTCCCTTTTTCGTTGCCTTTTTGTCACTTTGTGGCAGGGGTCGACGTTGCAAGGGCAGCCAGCCTGGCCCAACCTTCCTGGGCGTCCGAACACCCATCCACCACACTATCTAAGCTAACGTTGACACGGTCTCGCTCTCGCTGCTGCACGCACGTTGCTCGTCCTCGCACTCTCTCGCTCTCCCTCTCTTCGCACTTCTTTCTGCTTCCCCGGTCTATCACACCATCGTGGCTTGTGCTACCTTATCCATTATGTATCATCGTGCTGTCCCATCACCCCTCCTCTTCTCCCAAAGGCCACGACGGTCCAAAATACATAAGGCCTAGGGCCCGTCGATGGTTCCCTTCTCTTGGCAGTCCTCTGACTCTGTCACCTTGGCACTTACTACTTTGACCCCTTCATATCATACTGCTGCCTTGTATATAAAAAAAAACCTCATCCTGCCGGCCATTCTTAGTAAATGGTGACTACTGTTGTCCTTTGTTCCCTCCCGTAATCGAGCCAAGGACCCACCCGCTGCCCATCCACCAAGCCTTTCACTGCAAACCATTCCCTCCCTCACGTTGGGAAGCGAGTCCCAGGCCTTTGAAGAACGGGCGTGATGATTACATGACCGCACGCCGAGATCATAATAAAAGTCTTTTTGTTGTTGTTCAGAGGCCATGGCTTCGAGTACAAATAGTCCCCAGGACGCGGGGCCTGGGCTCCCGAGATCACCACCCCAGGCACGACTCTTCCTGGACACGCCTTACCAACCAGAGACCAATTCGCGCTCATCAGCGAGCTCCTATACACGAGAGCTCGAGAAAGCCGTCGTTCCGGCAGCAGCACCGTCACCACCGTCCGGATTCTCACGACTCAACCCCAAAACCTGGTCACGCAAAATGAGAATCTTTGCGCTCACAGGTCTACTCCTGGCCCTCGCGGCCATCGCCACAGGTTAGCCCCC
>MUZK01004149.1:0-25329 GCA_003013055.1 Juglanconis sp. DMW523
GCTGTAAAAGCTGTAATGTTTTCTTTTATATAATAGAGAATACTTAAAGGCTTTATAGTTATATAAATCTTTTAGAATCTGTGGCATAGACTGTTCCCTTGATCTCGTGTATCAGCCCCCCCCCCCGCCTTGTCTGGCGCAGGAGACTTATGCGATATCATATAAGCTATTAGCTCTCACCAGTTGTCTCGAGTTTCCCAGGTGTCGAGTTGACCGTGGAAGCAGATTACCATGTGAGATTTCTTCATGGGTCGTCTGTCTGGACGTTGTGAGAGATTGGTCCGCGCTGCAGGTGCTTGCACGAGGACGACGTCCTGCCTGTTGACTCGCGGCCAATTTAAGGGGTGTCCGTCCTCCCCGGGTACCAATCATCCTGATACACGAAAGCAGAAACCCTTAAATGCGGCACGAGAGGGTCTGCGATATTCAACTTGACATGCTTGGGGCTTTCCGTAGCACGACGCACGTCTCTCGGAACAGTGTGGTAGGCCTCGTTGGTACCAAACTTGTCAGTACTTCCACTACCTCTAAATGCGACATTGGGTCGATAATAAAGTCAATAGACGCCGTCGTGATTCCGGTATCAAGTGTCATGTTCATGTCGAGGGGCGAGCACATCCCCATCTTAACTTACCCAGACCCAGACCTATCTAGGCACTTGTAGCCAAAGACTTCGACGAAGAGCGTACCTTCGGAGATCTGGTAGTTGTTAATGTGGTCGTCACTGTTGTCGGTAAAGCCGTTGGTGGCCGTGTCATCGAGGTCAGAAACTGCCACTACGGCTTCGGTTGGACGGCCTTTAATGCCCATATGTAGAGCAAGGCGTTCTCTCACCTATCTCCCAGTGATCTCCGTCCATTTTCAAGGGGCTCATCACTTGGCCGATGAGATTGCTCCCGCCAT
The DNA here is from genome assembly GCA_003013055.1 of Juglanconis sp. DMW523. Classification (NCBI taxonomy): domain Eukaryota; kingdom Fungi; phylum Ascomycota; class Sordariomycetes; order Diaporthales; family Juglanconidaceae; genus Juglanconis; species Juglanconis sp. DMW523. The sequence continues at coordinate 904 of MUZK01004149.1, forward strand.
TTCTTCGGCTCACTCATTAATGGCCAGTTCTCACCATCTTTGCCACTTCGCCGTTCAGCTGTGGCATCTTTGACTTTGAAACCTGGCCAGTCATCAAAGACGCTGGGGCTCTGGTACTCGAGATCAGGTCTTCCCGTTTTTGATATCCCCGTCATGTTCGAGCTTCTAGTCTCATTATCAGTATACTGTCTTACATGACCTATCTCCTTCAACAGCTGACACGATTGTCCGGATACGAAATAGGAAATAGGAAAAGTTGTGACGATGTAGGGATACAGCTTGTGCATCGCCGAAGCATACGCTTTCCAATTGCGCGACAAAAGTGCATGGTATGAGTAACTGAAAAGGAAAATCAAGTAACTAGTAATGCAGGATCATATTGCCGCTCCAGTCTCCGATACTTACGTCCCTGCACATCCAACTTCTTGTGAGGGACTTTGCCGTAGCGCTTGATTAAGAGATGGCGGCGAAGCTCGTGCTTGCCTCAGAATCTCTGGATGGGGCGTGCGTTGAATGCGTTGGCAATAGAACGCGTCAATTTTACGAGAAGTAATAGATAGTCGGTCGTTTTTGATATAGGAAAGATCGAATCGTCTGCAGCATCCCGTGGAGGGACCGCAGCCATCGCAGAATACGAGATTTCCTCTTCGGTCTCGGTCTCCGGGTAGATGACCAGTCCGGCGATAGAATGGGAAATAAAGATCACGGGTCGTAGAGGATGGTTCTGCCGTTCTCGCGTGAGGCCAAGTAGGAGGACATCTTTGACCCGATTTCTGCTGAGCACTATCTCAAAAATAAAAGAGTCAGGTACATAGCTGCTGACAGCGAACTTTATGTCGATTGTAGATCCCGTGGTAAGCAATGGCAGCATTTGCCCTTAGTCCTTCAGCATGGGGAACTTGTCGGGCGAAGAAGGCTTGCTCCAGGCGTAGGAAAGTGTCTCTTGCGTGATAAATGAGTGGAAGAAAATGCTCAAGAAGCAGCTGGCGGGCTTGGTATTTTCCCCACGGACTGCTATTTCAGAAATTGCAAGTATCTAGACTTACATATGAGTATTTTCCTCGAGTCTGTGTATATTCTCCGGCTTCAGGTCACCGTGTCGCCCGAAGTCCGTCTTTTGACACAGTGACACTTATGGAGTTGAGCTAGAGCGTCAGTCACACCCATAGATTGCTGCCAGAATAATAGAGCTTGCTGGTCGTCCTGATAACTATCCCGAGTAATCATGGTGTTGGTTTTGGCCATGAGGATAGCAATGAAGACCCCGCAGAGAAGGTTGTCAGTGCTGATGATGGTAACGCTTCGTAGGGAACTGCCAGAGAAGACCAGGCTGGATCTTGAGAAAAGATTGGAGAGCTCATACCAAAACGTGGTGCCTATATCCATCTCCTATAGCACTATTACATGTCTCTGACATTGAACTTCTTTTAGCCTTCATATTTCTACAGTATACTGTATCAAAGATAATGTCAAGGTATTATGCTATGTGCCTAGGTAGGTATAGATCTTGTGGCCAATCTAATTGTTAAAGGCTTGTTCAGATCCAAAACGGCGTCCCTGGTCCCTTTAAATATTTCCCTAGGTACCTAGTAGCTAGGTTGGCAGATAGATGTACACTGATGCCAATTCTTGGGCCTCCCCTACCTAGCCACCGACGACCACAGCCTTGCCGGAGAGCTTTTCCCCCTTCATGCACAAGGCAGCGATTAGCAGGACGGCCCCCGCAACTTGAAGCATAAAACCCGTCAAACGCATTGCCGCAGCGACGGCTTGAACTGCCTTGTCTCGCAGCTCCCCGATCAACTCCTCGAATATGGTGCTTTGCGCGCCCGCCACCATACTCCGGATGTCCGCTCTAAAGTTAGCTCAGCTTGCTTCTCACGCCTTGTCGTACGAAGAATATAAAGAAACCTCACCATAGAAATTCCAGTGCCAACGGCCACAATTATTGACATTGTTAGGCCGTAGATCGTGCCGGTCGACGTGCTGGGGTCGAGGTACACCATCAGCGGACTTCCACCAGCCACGACGAAGATTCCATCTATAAGTCACAGCAGCATGTATACCTTTATGAAGTGGAGAGAAGATCCAGAGACGAGGTTCGCCGTAACGCCGATGACGATGAAAGGGAGCAGGCGCACAGCCGCCATGAGCGCCGCGTCACCGTTGACGAACTGGAAATATGTGGGGATGTAGTAGACGACGACATAACGCGTATTGGTGCCTGCTGCTGTCGCCATGTACAGCAACACCTCTGTCCGGTCGCGAAGCAGGTGACACGGGAAGGCGCGTCGCTCAGGGGTGGTCAAGATGGCGAAGTACTGCTGCAAAACAGAGAGGATGAGAACCACGCCAAACACCACAAAGGTGGCGATGGTTCGCCCGTCGTTCCAGGGCCATTGTCCACCGGCCATGGTCAAGGCCACCAGAAAGCTGACCCAGAGACCGAACCCAAGGATGAAGCCGAGCCAGTCGATACGAAGCAACCGATCTTTGACGCTGACACCCAGTAGAATACGGATGGCCGGAAGATAGAAGACTAGGGCTGGAGCGAAGATGGCACCGATAACCAGGTTGATGCAGAAGGCCCAACGCCAGGTGAGGTTGCCGAAGACACGGAGAAAGCACCCCCGGTGAAGGGGCCCAGAACAGCGCCGAGGCCGCAAGACAATCCAACAAGAGACATGTAGAAGCCACGTTCCTTCACTTCGGTCATGACAGCAAAATATTGCAGTAAGCCAACGTGAATGCCGCTCCCTCCAGCACCAGCCAACACCCGACCAATAATCAACGCATTCATGTTCGGAGCAGCGCTGCAGAGAGTCAACCCGACCTCGAAGAGCACCGTGGTTGCGATGAAGGTCCACTTGACGTTGAGGCTATTGTAGAGGGTGCCAAGAAGGAGGACGACGCAGACCGAACCTAGTGGGAAACCGGCTCCGATCCATGCGAGGCGAGTTGATCGACATTCCCAAAGGCCTGTGTGACAGAGCCCTGAACTTCGGCTGCGATGGTGGTATCGAGCGCGTAGAGAGCGCAAATAACGTAGAGCGTTATACAGATGATGATACAGCGAAAGCCGCGGATTTGCCTCGTCTTGCCGTCCATCGACTCTGATATGGAAGCTCCCTCAGCGTCTCGGGAACCCTGGAGAGCCCCCCGTTCGGTTTCGTCTTTATCGACATCGCCGTCGCGGTGTTATTCAGTATCCTCGATGGATACGCCCACCGAGTGTGATTTGTTGGTTGGGCTCCATTAATACGGTGCTTGGGTAGAAACTGGAATGATGAACTGTATGCAGTCTCCAAGTGTGAATTGTGCAGATTTGTGAGGGATTGTGTTATGCTGTTTGCCAGAAGCTCGACGGGTCTAGGTACGTCTCTGCACATAAATATGCCAGAGTACCGGCTCTCATAGGTACCTCTGGTATCTGGAGTTGTTACCGGTTGACACGACCAACGACCGTTTCATTGCAGGGAGATGGCGGATTACCAACCGATGGATTAAAAATCAGAAGTACCCAAGGAGTTTTCGTGAATATACTGCAGAAGTGTCATATTCGTGATTTCTCCATTGTATTGAATCACCTGCGATCGTGTTAGACTCCCTTAGGCAAAAGGTGGGCCTTGTTGAGCACACGAACAAGACTCCTGCGTTGTCCGACTATTGCACTAAGGTTTAATACTGCACTAGAATCAACCAGCTGCAGGTGGCAGTGGTTTATCCTTCGTCGTATCACTATAGATTCGAAGGTGGATGAGCAGTGCCATGATCATATACTAGTAATATCGAAAGGTGGTCAGAATGGCTTGTCTGTTCCCAATTTATCAGCAGCTACCGATTGACCAATAGTGACCCCTGTAGACCTCCACTTGGCAGGGCTGAGAAATCTCCCTCGCAGCCTCGCGCCCGCTGATGTAGCCGCCCCAACATCCGACTCGATCGGATTACCCGCAGCAACAGTGTGGGTCAGTCTTCGTCTTGGGCCGGTATCTTGCGTTGACCGATGGAAAAGGAGAGAGGAGACTTCTAATTGCCTTCCATCAAGAGTTACTTCCTCTTTAGCTGTAAGATAGTCAGCAAGTGAGCCCCTGTGGGGTGAAAATTTGCGGGCTTCAGCCGCTCGGCAGTCTACCTGGCCATCTTCTGGTTACCTACGCTAGTTAGTATAATAAGATGCCCACTGAAAAGCAGCTTTACTCCAGAATTTGACATCGTAGACCCCACTCAGTCCCCCAGACTATTTCTCAAGCTGTTTCCCTGGGTGCGTTTGTGTGTCCGCACAATAGAGGGACAGCGTTAAAACAACGTCAGCTGCAATCCTTTCTCGTGTCTAGTTAGATTCTCACATACTCGTATTATGCCTAATGCCGATCATATGTCCGTGACAGATCAACAAGTACAAAAGAGCCCGCCCAATCGGACTATCTCTAGCGCGAGAACCCACACGAGGCGACCTCGGGAGGTGGCATTGTCGCCATGCGCTCCAATGAGGGCGACTGGGGCTTCCCCATATTCCCCATACTTCCCCATCTTCCCCATCTTCCCCATATTTTCCCCATCTTCCTCCACAGTACGGCTCCCTGTCCAAGCCCTCGGCTACTCAGCTATTACGCTTTCATCGTCGTAACATCGTCGTAACCGCTACGTACAGTGGAATATTCCGTCCATCTACTGCGTACCTGATGATCAAGAATGCGGGAGAAGACCAGGTTGATACTGCCCTCGTGTCACAAGCGATCGGAGGATGGGTTCCCGGATGTGGCATCCAACAATGTCACGTCTCATGACTAGCATTGGCCTCACTTCAAGAGTCCTTGATATAAAAAGAGAGAGCCGGAAACCATGATGCCCTCTCATGGAGGGTTCCGAGCTCACTGTCATCTTCATCTCCCCACAGAGGTGTGAGAATCAACTTCTCTCCTCCTGAGTCCTGACCACATCCTCACGGTGAGTTGGTGACCACTGACCACTGACCTCCCCCTCCCCCTCACACCGCAGCCATGGCCAACCACCTCGTCCTCCTCGTCCTCTCCCTCACCTTGGGGCTCCTCGCCCTCCCCTCCCTCGCCGCCCTGGACCCAACCACCATCTGCACCCAGTACTTCGGCAACGACGCCGCCTGGTACATCCCGCGCATCCCGCTCTTCCAGTCCTCCGACTCCACCCTCAACGACGTCTACTACTACCGGTGGAGCATCTTCCGCGCCCACCAGCGCGACCTCGGCAGCCTGGGCTTCATCAGCACCGAGTTCCTCGACGACGTCTCGTGGGAGCTCTTCCCCTTCGCCTCGCTCAACGACGCCACGGGCTTCCACCTCGGCGAGGGCCGCTGGCTGCGCGACCGCCGCTATGCCCACGACTACATCGACTTCATGTACACGTACCACGCCGAGTCCGCCACCTACGGCAACGACCGGCACTTCTCCGAGGCCATCGCCGACGCCGCCTGGCGCGTGTACCTCGTCGACGGCGACCTGACCTCCCTCTCCCCGCACCTGGCCGCCATGACCACCATCTACGACCAGTGGGCTGACCACTACGACGCCACCAAGTCGCTCTACTGGATCGAGCCGCTCCTCGACGCCACCGAGTACACCATCTCCTCCATCGACGCCTCGGGCGGCCTGGACGGCTTCACCGGCGGCCAGGCCTTCCGCCCCTCCATCAACAGCTTCATGTACGCCAACGCCCGCGCCATCGCCAGCCTCGCCCGCGCCACCGGCGACCCCGCCACCGCGGCCACGTACGACGCCCGCGCCGCCGCGATCCAGGGCAACTTCACCGCGAGCCTGTGGAACGCCACCCTCCAGCACTTCCTCGACCGGTACTACGTCAACAACACCTACGTGACCTACTGGGACTTCATCCGCGGGCGCGAGCTCGTGGGGCTGACGCCCTGGGCGTGGGACGTCGTCCCGGACGAGGCCGCGTACGCGCAGGCCTGGACGCACGCCGTCAGCACCGCGGCGCTGCGCACCCCGGCGGGCCTGCGCACCGTTGAGCCGAGCTACGAGTACTACATGCGGCAGTACCGGTACGACAGCGTGTCCGGGACCAAGGAGTGCCAGTGGAACGGGCCCATCTGGCCCTTCCAGACCACCTCGGCCCTCAGCGGCCTGGCCAACCTGCTCGACCATTACGACAACGCCCAGGCCGTGGTGTCGACCACCGACTACGTCACCCTGCTGCGCCTGTACGCGGAGCTGCACTACGACGACGCGGGCGCGCTGAACCTCGTCGAGGACTACTACCCCGACAACGGCAGCGCGCTGGTCTCGCTGGCGCGGAGTCCGCATTACTTCCACTCGGGCTTCGTCGATCTGATCCTGGGCGGGCTGGTGGGGATCCGGCCGCGGAGCGACGACGTGCTCGAGGTCCACCCGCTCGTGGACGGCAGCGTGAGCTGGTTCCGGGTGGACAACGTGCTGTACCACGGCAAGAACGTCAGCGTGCAGTGGGACGCGGACGGGAGCCACTTCGGCACCAAGGGCTTGCTGGTGGCCGTCGACGGCGCGCAGGTGAACTCGTCCAGCACGCTCACGCGGCTCGTCACGAGCATCGGCGCCGCGACGCCGCCGGCCATCCGCAAGCCGCTCGCCAAGTCGGTCCAGCTGCAGGATTACTCGACGTACCCGGTGGGCAACGCGAGCGTGGCGGGCGCGGACGCGCAGCAGATCCACGATGCGATCGATGGGCGGGTGTGGTTCTGGACCGACATTGTGAACGGGTACGACAGTGCGACTGGGGACGGAAAGACGTCGCAGTGGTTCTCGGTGAACTTTGGCGCGCAGACCAGTATCAGTCGCGCCGAGATTGCCTTCTACCAGGGCAATGAGGCGGGTACCTATACGTACGTGGACGGGACGTATGCTGCGGTGAGTGGGACATTTGCGGTGCCGGTGAGTTATTATGTGCAGTATGAGAATAGCAGCGGGGTGTGGACAAACGTGACGACATCCGTGAAGGATGCGGCTCTGGCCAATGGAATCACCAATGTCGCATGGACGGCCGTGACGACTGAGCTGGTGAGATTGGTGTTCGTGCCGGCCTCTGGGACGCAGGTGCGGTTGGTAGAGTTCAAGGTGTTCTGAGAGGGAAGTGGGAAAGATGGAAACGCATGTGTATTTTCTACATGGCTCCGCGAGCTCCAAAATTGAAAGACGGCGCTGTGCCTTCTACCTTAACGCCAGTTCCCACCGACCCACGATGCTTTCCTAGATGTGCAACCAAAAACGTCCCATTGCTAGCCTTTCTTGAGGAGGTCATTTGCTCCCGTGCGATGCTCTAGTCGTCCCACTCTTCGTCGAGTTGACCAATCAGCCTATCCTCGTCTTCCCTGCTCCTGGCCATGCCTCTTCCATTCGGCGATATGGAAAGTGACCGGTAGCCTCTGTGGCTGGGTAGAAATCTCGCGCACGAGGACGTGAGGATGACGACGAAGTCCTAAAACACGGGCAACGTTAGCCCCGAGGGTCTCGATCTTTCTGGGAAGATGAAGAGGACAAAACCTACAGAAATAAAGTTCCAGATCCCGGCCCAGAAAGTGTAGTTCGGCAACTGCCTCCAGCCCCGGGCATTGGCGACATTCCGCTGGTAGAAGACACCACCAGCAAAATACACAATAATGGCAATGATGATGATAATCGCAAAAACACCACCCGGTCCCACACTCCCCGGCTTGTGCGGCTCGACACCGGCGCATGCATGCTGGGAGCGCACGACAAACATGTAGTTGCACTCGTCCGGATCCGCACCAACAAAGGAGATGGACGCCGTCGAGGTGACCGAGTCGCGGTCGCAGCGGAAGGCGAAGGTGGCCGACTTCCGATGGGTGTCGTCCTTGGAAATGGTCACCGTGTCCAGGGAGCTCGTGTAACTGCCGGCGCTGCCACTCTTGCTCGTGCTACCGTGGCCGGCGGGGGTTGTGACTTCGTCGTCATAGGACTTGTAGGATGTGTTGGGGCGGGCGGAGCTTCGTTTGGATCTGGCCGAGCCCGATGAGGCGCCGCATGGTGAGCCACCGGAGTATTGGAGGACGAGCTGAGCTCCTCGCGGGGTCAGGGTGGCATTTTGTGATCTGTTGCGTTCATGTCAGCATCTGCCCTGCCGTTTCTGCCTTTCCTGTCTTTCCTCGGACCAGTCGGGCTTACCCCAATGAGTATACATCCCCCTTGCCTGTTGTGTAGTATGCGCTGACGTTCTTGTACAGGCTGGTCTCGATCCCAACGACGTCCTCGGGCGTCTTGATGACAGCCTCGCAGATATTGAGGGTGAAATTGTAACCGTAGTCGTAGCCCTTCACTTCGTAGTCCTCGGATGGCCCGCGCTTGTGCTTGCCGTCCTTCTTGGGCGCGGTCGCGATGTCTGGTCGCAGGTCGAAGAATGATCCACCCTTGGTGGATATCGCCGTACAGGCTGTCGCAGTGGGCGTCTTGTCGTCGGCGGCGAGAGAGGTTCCGAGGAGGGCCGCTGCCAGAAGCAGCAGGCGTGATTGCGACACCATGATTCGGTGCGTCTCTTTGCGATGGCAGCCTCGGATGTGACCCGTCCTCGTTAGGAATCAGTTGGATTCTGCGATGGATTCGGCGGTCGTCACTTGTGGAGATTCGCTTCTAGCGGTTCGGCGCCGAGTTGCCCTGTGCTTCCTGCACGATGATGGGTGAAGGCTGTCTCAAGGTTTGCGAGTCTCAAAGGGTCCCCAAAGAAGATAAGAATAAAAAGGAGGGCTAGGTGTCGGCCTGGAGAGTACTGGAGAGTACTGGATCGTCGAGCTCAGCTGTTCGTATTCATTGAGAAAGTCACCGGCGGTTCGAAACGTCGAGGACGGAGACCTTCTGAAGGCCGTTGGGACGAACAGGGGGACACTTGTCGGCTTCGCTTCCGACATGGGACCTGCGCAGTACCAGCCTGCTCCACTGAAATTGAATCGTCAGCCGCAGGGCTGTTCTCAGATTGGCCAATCAGGGGAGCCAGCCCCTGTGAGAGCCCTAACCCGGGCCCTAACCCGGGCCCTAACCCTGCGAGTACAACAACGAAAGCATCAAGTAGTACGACCAACGCTGCCGCACTAAGAAACACTTCTTTTAGTTTCGTGCCCGTTTTCTTCCTTCAAGGGATGATTTGGGGGGTATGCTGCAAATACCATAGAACTGCCAACACCCAGCCTACGGTGATAGCATCATAGAATACAATTGAGTATGGGACCTAGAGCTTCCTTCTGGACGCTGAAGACGCATGACCATCTCACATATGGTAGTCCACACCCGATACTACTCGTTACCTGGGCATTTAAGACTCGGGAATTTGATCTATTCGGATGCCTACCTCGGTAGCAGAGGATTGGAATAACTGCTAGGTTCTACCTATGTAAGGATCGTAATTACGAAGCGAAATCAATACCGCCTCCATGCCACTCAAGACTCGGGTCCATTGAGACCAAAAACAGGCGCTTTTCATCATTCTCCGGAGTGAAATTACAATTCGGCAACCCCCTTCTGATCCCGTATAGGTCTGTCCTGCCGTCTTTTGGCGGAGTGATGACACAATCTTAGTAGTATCCCAGAAGCCTTCCTAAGGTTCAATCGGGCCTTGGGCTTGACGGCAGCCAGCGTCGTGAACAAGGCAGAATTGGATAAACAAGTGACGTTTGGTGTGGAATGTAATTGCCAAGCATTCCTCCATGAGCCTTGACTGGTATATCGTGTACGAGGGTGCGTGCCAGGAGTATTGCGCGTGATAGAACGCTTGCAGATGAGTCCCGGAAGCTCTTGTCTCGAGGCCGTTCACAGTCGGTCGGTCCAATAATACCTATATGCAAAGATGATATGTTGACTTTGCTCCCTTTTTTTGCCCTACAAGCCTCCACACTCGGAGAGGCTTCCTGTTTGCTAGGGGGGCAACGACGGGTGGTTACTGGTGGCGGAGGATGTCGGCGGAGTCCCCTAGTCTGCGGACATGTTGCTCATCAGGCCCTTCATCCCTGCTCCGTAGCACACTATGGCTATCTTGCACTTGCCTGCGTATGCCTCAATGTCTGGCCCCCGTGGCATGTGTGTCCGGCCAGCCAGCAGCCACTTCTTCGCGGATGAGGAAACAGAGTATGTCCTGCCACCTGGGATGGTGGCACCTTCTCTCGGCCCCGATGTTGATCAAGATCAGTCAGTCTCTTGGTGCACATATAAAATAATGCCCATTGCCCACCTTGAGATTCACAGCTTGTTCTTCTCATCCACAGACCACACCAACACCATCAACACGCAGACGTCATCATCACCGGCCAACACCATGATTCAGTACCACTTCTTCTTGTATGCCTGCTCGCTCCCCCATTTCTTGTTCACCGTTTGCTTCCACCACAGACACTTGCCCGCGGGACACCCACAATGACTGGCTTCATTCAAACAACAATGCCCACAACTTGTCTTTCCTATCCTGCGGCGTCTCAGTTTTCTCTTTGGTCTCTTGGCTGAGTCCTGTGGACTGCCAACCTCTCATCACTGACGCCAGAGGCTCTGTTGAATGTTCCCATTACGAGCTTGATAGGGCTTGAAAAATTCATTAACCGAATCAGATCTGTCGTCGCCCTAGTGACGAACATCAGGATCAGAGACCAGGTGGGTTCCCAATGGTGAAAAATGGCATAAACTGATTGATTCCGAAGGGAAATTTCCAACGGAAGTTTCCCAACGGAAGTTGATGAACCCAGAAAGTTGAACTGAGGGAACATACTCGTTTGGCCCTTGGGTCCAGGACGAGGTGGCTTCAAGGTTTTTATACCTTTGTTACGGACCGGGGGCATGAGGGCACTGGGGGGCATGCTTAGCATGTTGGGTTCCAGACCGGTCCCACTAGCTTTAGTACCTATTGTGTAGCTTACGGGACCCCTTATCATTCCAGATCATGCCTCCAGTCGAATCTCGAACGTCAGCCTCCTCTCGAAGCGTGTGCGCCGTCGACGAATGGTGTGGAATGACTCACTGGCAGGTGGTCAGGTGGACGATAGTGCTCTGCAGTGTGTCATTAAGGTTAGCTGCTGACCTTCAATGAATCAAATGTGCTACAGCCTCTGATCTGTCTGTGAATTTTACAGTGACAGGTGTTTGTAGGCCGTGTGTGCATCATATGAATGCAGTGATCTGCGCCAGCTCGAGAAGATATCATACAGATCTCGGCTCAGGCTGGCCCCAAAATGCTAAATTTTCTCCGAAGCTAGGCAGTGAGTGATCTATGACAAGTGGATCCATGAGCTTGTGGTAGTGGGAAGGTATGGCCGACACGGCTGGGGTACAAACAGCTAATTCGGACGGACCCGGCTGGAGTGCTTAGTCTTTCCTCCATCATCAATTTTATTACAGTTGGCTAGCCCACAACAATAATGGTGTCCTCGGTGAGACAGATTTTGCACTCTTTTTGAGGCCTTACGCGTACCTTTGACTGAGATCAAATCGCTCCTTTTTCGTCTATCGTTGCGTACCAATTAAATCACTCTAACCGGGTCGACGAAAAGCTACCGTTAAGACCGGGTCTCGAAGCACTTCACCTCTTTACAAAAACCCTTTACCTAGGACGAGATCTTCTTCGAGGGCCCTCTTCACCTTCTTCCTTTAGCAAACGTCTTTTTGCCGAATAAAGACGGCCGAGTCGTTTTTCCGTCCGGGACTAGAGTCGCCGTTGATGAAAGCACTAAAAGATCTCCCGAACCGGATTAAGACTTTTACTTTTAACTAAACTGCCCTTCAGGGACGACCGCTAAGCCGTCGGGTCTTTATAGCTAGAGGAGCAAGCACTGCTAAGCCTTCGGGTCTCTATAGCTTAAAATTCTACCGTTAGACGAGACTAGAGACGTATCGCTTTTGTAGGGACGAAAGGGATAGAATCACGTTGATCGGGAGGGAGTTTTGTTAATAGAAAGCGAAGGAATTTGGGAATGCCCTCGTAATCTCGGGCACTATCGAGAAGGGGGCGTTATATAGTAGTGGAAAGAGCGATAGAGGGACGGCGGGGCATAAATAGAGAAATCCGGGTGGACTCGGACACAGAGAGTTTTCTTCCATCATCAATTTTATCACAGTTCGGGCTAGCCCAACAAGAAGCTCCAGGCTGTCAGTGAATTAAATAAATAAAAAGAAAGAAGAAAAAAACCCCCCGTCCAGGGCCCTGCGCAAACTAGTGGTTTCGGTCCGTGACAGAATTTGGCAGCTGCACGATATGCACTTGAACATACTAGGTATGGTACAATGCTTAGTTAATCACGACACCTTTTTCCGTTCCAAACGTTCGTTTACAACAAGATATATTCAGAACTCTGTCGTCATCCTATGAAGTACCTAACAAATTGAGTAACTTGAGTTGAACATTCTCATACATTGAAGTGAAATGCAGTTACATCTTGACACCGTCCCTTAATCTGTACCTCACTCTTAACTTCGGCTTTGCCCACAGAAACTGCGTCCGCGTGTCTCTAGCCCAGTCGATCTCTTTCCCGGGCCCCAACTCTTGAAAAGCTTCCCATTCAAACATGAAGGCCATTTTGGCAATGATAAGCCGTTCTGGAATATGTCTGGTCAGTGATATCGATTATCTCCTCACCACAGGTCATCATGTGGAAGAGTAATGTTCAGTGCGTAAGTCATCGAGTATAAAGGGTGATATGCTACACCGACTCGAGAGATGGTCATCCCTATGCCACCAAGGTAATCGAGAAATGATAAACAGGCGCAGGGGTACGACGGCCATGGAAGAATAATGAATATCCAGCCGCAATTGCTTACGTTCCATATACGCCAGATTCTTGCCCAAGCACGTCCTCGGTCCAGTCAAAAAAGGCAGTGATGCGTCCAGCGTGTCGTTCGCATATCGTTTGTTGTACAGCGGATGGGAAGGAGGCAGCCAACCCTCTGGATGAAATTCCTCGGGATTTTTGAAATAGTCTGGGCTGTGGCCGAGGGTGTATTGGTGGCCCGATACAATAGTCTGGACAAAACATCAGAGTCCGAGCTCGTCTAGAATCGAGGTCCGTTTTCGTCTCCAGAGAAAAGCTGAGTGCAGGTGAATGGATGGCGCAAAGGAAAGTAGGAATCTACTCACACCTTCAGGAACATACTGTCCCTGGACTGTTGCCCTTGGACTAACCCTAGGCACGTTGATCGGCAACGGCGTAAAGATCCGCAACGCCTCCCTTACCACCCCGTTCAAATATGGCAGTTCTCTGGCACTGGCCTCGGTTATCTCACCGAGGCTGCCGAACGCCCCGCGCACCTCTTCCTGCAAGGAACGGAGGGTCGCCGGCCGCTCGAGCACGTGATACGTCATGCCGGTGAGGGCTGTCGCGGTCGTCTCGGAGCCCGCAATCAGCAGCGAGCTGGCGTTGGTCCGAAGCCACTCTTCCGATGACTGATCGGGGGTGTCGAGAAGATGCCCAAAGAAGTCGGCGCGGTGGTTCCCTTTGGCAATGCGGCGGCGCATGAGACTGAGGGTGTAGGCTTGGTGCTGTGCGCGTTCGCGTTTGAGTTTGGCGATGGGAACGAAACGAGGGGCTAGAGGTTGGAGCCAGGGGACTAACAAAGCATCGGCGTCAGTGTTTTATGAGTGGCACTAGTAGTGTAGATGAAGAGATTCGGGCCTCAGGTTCGTGGGTTATCGTCGGTCGAACATACGTTGCCAACCAAAGAAAAAAAGAAAAAAAAAGGGTAGGTGGTGGGGCGCTTCCGGAACGAAAAGGTAAAAGAGGATTAAAATCTGTCAAATAAGATACTAACTGCGTCTGAAAACATCAATGACTGAGCCGGCGTATAGAATGTCGACCAGCATCGTGACCTCTGGATTGCTCTTCGCTGGATCGTACCCACAATATCAGCTTAAAAATTTAACTTGGGTCTCATTTCGTGATGAGTGTTCCCATGAACTTGCCTTCTTTGAGCGCTCCAAATGTCTCGCCAAATGAAGATCTCCAATTATATCAAACGTGAGCCAGTTAAACCACTGATTGTCCGCACTGGTGATCAGCGTCGGAACGATGTAAATCAATCCCGGGGGGTAAACGCACCTCATCTATCCCCACACCACTATCCACATGTCCCATCTTGCTCAACTGCCTGAGAAACAGATCTACATGCTCCATCACCATACTCTCCTGCGCTGCGAGCGCCGTTGCACTGAACGAGTGCGCCAGCTTCCGACGGGTCTCAGCGTGCCGTACGGGGTCTCGTTCGGCACCAAGTGGCGACATTTCGTCTGGATTATCGTAGAACGAGGACTTGAGGAAGGACCTGCGACCTTTCTTGTTGTTGGCATGGCCGTAGATTTCTTCAAAAGCTGGAATAGTGACGAAGAAGAGCTCATTTGGAGCGATGCGTACGATGTTGCCGTACTTCAGATGCGTTTCGAGAAGGACGCGGGCCCAGCGACCTCCGAGCCTGAGAATAGTTTGTCAGGATGAGGTTGGTAGTACTTCTGAAAGAGGAGGGGCAGATCTCACCAGTTTCTTGCATACCACAGCTGTGAGACTGCTGCTAGTTTGGGGCCCGGATATTTGGATAAGGGGTGGAAAAAGTAGTTGTAGATGCATACAGAAACAGCATGTATGAGGATCTGATCATAGTATCAGTTTGATTCACAATAGAATTCATATCGTTGAGATCAAGCATACCAATGAAACCACAGCCAGGAGCAACTCGACTAGACCAAGCCTGTTGGAAAGGAACTCTCGTGCCGTTGGCCTATACATGGTGACTTTGAGCGTGTGCTGGTCCTAAGTTCCAGGAAATACGCTCGGTCAAGGGGAAACTTGTCAGAGGAAATACAGAGACTAAACATATTTCAATATCTATTATTCGGCTATTCCCGAGATCAGTATAGAAATCAATACCAGCCATCTTGTACACTACAGAGTACAGAAATATTCCTGACATGCGTCGATGATCTACATATGCACCCCATAACAGATCTACCCGAGGGTCTACCGCAAACTTTATACCCTGCAACTACACGTGTAGATGTGATCAATAAATACAATTCGGCTCCGAACTTCCCCATACTCCATATATCATTCCTCTGAGGGACGAGTCCCCTGCTATTCATACACAAAGTCGAGCATACTGTATGAGTGTACATACTTGGTAGCATATCCTCAAGTGCCGTCTTGGCAATATCCTTGAAATAATGGCAAAACATAGCCAGCAATAGCCAAGACTGTATATAAGGGAATCCCTCGTCTTCAACATTCTAAACCCTGGTTGATCATTGACATCACGGCTATTTCCTGAAATCAGATATCACGAATTTCCCACTCAACGGATCTCCTCGTTTTGGAATCCTTACATGGTCTTCAGGTATAAGATCAAATTCCCCAACCGTTGCTGAGGTCTCAGTGTTGTTCAGATTGGACGGGAAGCTTCCCCACTACAGCTAATGTCTCTTACATAAGGACTTATCAAAAGCAAAGGGCATGGAGAACCGTGGTAATCGGGCCTGGAAGCTAGGCTAATGTTGTCTACATCTGCGGTTGGTGACAATAGGCGAGATCAAAGATGAATGCAACGACTTTTCGACGGCGTGGTTGCAGACGGTCGGCCGAATCATTACAATTATGTACATATGCTCAGCATATTGACAAAACGGTCCACACTACTCGTCCAACGCTGGTTCTTTTGCGAGGGATCAAGTCGCGAAGACACATGAGAGACGGTGTAGGCCACCAAACGCCCACATTCAGCAACCAACTATTGTAACATACGGTACAGTCATGCCGCCAGCAATATATATCGGGGGACTCTCCAGCCTCTGCCATGCAGGCGAGACAGGAGCAGCACTCCGACCTCAGGCAAGAAGCCCACGTCTAATAGACGTAAGGCACAATCCTCCACCTGACGATCTTCTTGTACTTGTCCCAATCATTGCCATACTTTCGGTGGCATTTCTCGTCATCACGTCCGTCGCGGTGGATCAGTAGGACGGCGAAGTACACCACGTAGAAGTAAGTGAAGATCATGCCCCACCCCCTCGCAGCACCCTGAATCACCTCCCGCCCGTCGGCCATCTTGAACGCGCCGTCGACATTCGTGCCGGCGGACTGGATCAGGTAGCCCGCCATGCCTGTGGGCAAGCTGTACGGCCACGCCTGGATCCAGTCGCCGAAGTAGTTGATGTGCCGCGCGATGCCCCACCACCCGGAGGTGATCAGCCGCGAGCCGGTTCTGGTCTCGATATAGGTGAGGTGCGCGACGCGGGGGTCTTCGGGGTTGGTGCGGAAGATGTTCTTCTGCAAGTTGGCGAGGCGGAAGATGGAGAAGCCTGCAATTAGTAGAGTAGCGATACCGGTAAGCCAGATCGGGCCGAGGGACACCGGATAGACGGAGAGGTACTTGGTCTGCAGGCTGTAGAAGAAAGGCACCCAGACGAGGTCGCCAAAAGAGAGCATGCAGCCGAAGCCGTCGGTAGTAATATCCATCGTCGTCAGGATGGCGGGCTCCATGAAGACACCGTCGAGGGCGTATAGGGCCTGGACGATGGTAATGAAGGCGATGCTATCAGTGACGACGCCGTAGGTCCGGTACTGCTTCGCGACGAAGGCGCAGTTGAAGAGGATCCAGCCAAGCATGCCGGGGCGAAGCTCCATGAACTCCTTAATATCAATCTCGCCGAGCAGAGGAAGTGTCACTCGGGGATTGAGCTCCCGGCCGATGAACCAATCGTACATCATGTTGCCCGTGTGGCCACCGGCTGCCAGCTCACGGTACGGCTGGTTCGCACCCTTGACTTGGAAGGAGCGGACGTAGACGAACGTGGCGAGCGCGTACGAGATCAGGATGTTGGCAGTGAGAAGCTGGACGTAGTTGTCGGTTATGAAGGTCCAGACGGGGAAGTTGGCGCCCTGCTGGATGGTGCCGGCGAGGCAGACAACGAGGGTGAAGACGATGGAATTGAAGCTGTTCATTCTGTATTTGAGCTTCTTCCCGCTGGAAAGCGGGACGCCCTCGGCTTCGGTGGCGGGTAGGACGCGATACAGGATGGCGTTGAAAAGGTAGTATGCCAGTGTCCATCCCGTGACTTCCAGGCTGAACAGGCCCGATATTCCGTTCTCAGGCCATCCTACCTCGCGCTTGAGCTGATCTAAATCGATCGTCTTGGGAGAGAGGAGCGAGGGCGCTGGGCAGCCGGTGACATCGTTGCAGGCAAAGGTGAAGAGGTAGAGGAGGATGGGCAGACCAAAGGAGACACCGGCAGCTCCTAGCCTGTGAGGAATGTCAAGTCAGTTTGGGTTGGCTCTGGTTGCGCAACGGGGAGGAAGACTCACGGTCCGCCAAACTCGTAGCCATGGGGTTGCTCAGCAGCCGGGTCCGGCTGATTCTTTGCCTTCTGTATGGCTTTCTTGGGAGGCATAGTGGAGCAAGTTGACAAAAGCTTGTTGTGTTGAGCTTGGTTGAGAGGAACTGGTGGAGGGAAGCCGTTGCTGGCGTTGCTGGCGTTGCTGGCGAGGTTGGCTGAAACTTCGGCGTGACGTCTACGAGATTTCAATTCGAACAGCTCGAGCTAGCAGCTGCATCGGGTTAGCGCTTCCCCGGGATCCCCCTGGGCTGACTAGCCTATCCCTGTCGTATTGTTCTGATGCCCTTGATTGGATGGTTTCCTTCTGGCTTCCGGTGAGCATGTGTAAATGTCGCCATTGTCCAGGTGAAAAAGGCGCAGTTGAAGAGAAGGAGAAGGAGAAGGAGAAGGGGGAGGAGCAGCTCACCCCAGCCAGCTGCCAGTCTCGACGACGAATGAAGGCCTCACGATGTCGAGAGTTAACAACGAGCGGAAATTGGGCGTTAGATTCACTATCATGCCTCGGTCATATGTCCAAGGCGCTGGGTCTTCTGGCATCCGCAGAACCTATTGTGCGAAGAGGGATGAGTCTTGTGAAGATGGATGATTTTTCAAGGCGGCAGCTGGCTTTCATCCGATACTGTTTTGCGAAAGTCTAGTAAATTCCAATCAGCCCTATAGGAACGCATTCGCCTAAAACACAATACACGTACCGGATCTGCTTACCCGTAGGTCCTCGCTCCCTTTGCGCAATATGCAACCGTGGACAGAAATCAGGTAATGACTTGTTCCGCATGCAGTTTGACCGGATTAATTCGGTGTTACCTGCATTGAAGATCTATCAGAACATCCGCAAGTCAGAGACTGGCTCGAAGTCCTGCGAGACTCTTGTTGGATAGACAGACGCCTAACGTGTGACTAGTGGCATCTCCTATATTGGCAAGATTGGATGGCCAACGGCCTTCCCTCTTATGAAAGAGATGTATTTCTTTTCCCGATCCGACTTTCTGACGTGTGCGAAATGGAAGCGCGTCCCCTGTTAAGTATTTCAGTGCGTTCAGCAGACAGCCACACGGCCAACACAACTTGATCACTGTCCAATCAGACCGTTTGGATCCGACCACCTGCCATACGTTCTAGCGGGGGACTTTTGTTGCTCCTCTCTGGTCTCTGGGATGAGCGTGAAATGAGATTCTTAACTTGATAAATATCCGCCCCGCCTCGAATGGGTCTTATTGACAAAGTTGGCCAGTTGCCACGTTTATCTGCCGTATCGACTGCTCCATTGTTTCAAAACGCTCAACCGTCAAAATACTCGATCAGTCTTCTATCATGGTGGGCGAGTCCTTTCAGACCTGGCAGTCGTGGGAGCCTTTTGTTTGGCTCTGCCTCTTCGCCATCTTGCTGGTTCGTGATACCTCCAAATCCTACTACCTGCAGTGATCAGACAAAGAAGCCCTGGATTCTGACTAATTGCAACAATTTTAAGTAGTCCTTTGCAAAAGCGGTCTACGACGTATTTTTCCATCCTCTGAGAGAGATTCCAGGGCCATTTTGGGCACGAGCCACTGGAGTTCCGTCCTGGTATTATGCAACTACAGGCAAAAAACACATCTGGCTTTGGCAACAGTTCCAGGTCTAGGGCGACAGAATCCGCCCAGAGCCAAGCACGGTACTGTTTCGCAACCCGGAGGCCTATGCCGATATCTATAGTCTGAAAGCCAACGAACTTTCACCAAAGCAACACGCTCACCACCATTGATGTCGCTGAACATGCTTTCAAACGCAAATTTCTCAACCTTGCATTCACCGAGAAGTCTTTACGCTCAGCTACGAAGTTCATCATCAAGCATGTTGATCGTTGGAACCAGATCATGATGGACGAAAATGATAGTTCAACGGATGGTCAGCTCCCATGAACTTTAGCAAGAGATTGGACGCTTTGACTTTCGATATCATGGGTGACCTCGCATTTGGCCGATCTTTCGATATCAAAGGAAGACAATCCCTTCAAGGCTGTTCCAGAGAATATTGCTGACTCTTCGAAGTTCTTTTACCCGTTAGGTCTATTGAAACACTGACAAGAAATAAAGTCCAACTGCTAAGGCCCATTGAAGCTTGCCAGGTCTCCTTTTCTGAATTTCCTACTCTGGATCAAGCCCCGTGGACTTGACTGGCTTGTCGGGTTCATCGCACCTCCATCAGTGCAGAATTTCAATCGATTTACGAATGAGACTCTCGCTGAACGCAATGTCTTGCATAAGGAACAGGCGGAAAAGCCCGAAGCCGAGCGACGCCAAGATATATTTTACTTCCTGCGCGAAGCGCGAGACCCTGATACCAGCCTCCCAGCTTATAACGATTTCAATTTGAAAGCTGAACGCAGTCTTATGATTATTGTGGGATCGAATACTACATCTATAAGCCTGTCGGGGGTGTTCTTTTGCCTTACTGGAGACCCTTCTCGATGCCAAAAGCTAGTGGATGAGATTCGTACAACATTCGACAAACCTGAGTACATCGTTTACAGGCCGAAGCTTCTGAGTTGCAAGTACCTAAGGGCTTGCATTGATGAAGGTATGCGATTTGCCCCATCCGGACTTTGCGATTTACCGCGCGAAGTGCTCCCAGGCGGCATCCGAATTCGCGGAGATTATTATCCAGAGGGAACAATCGTCGCCACAGTCCCTTGGGTAATGGCACGTGACGAACTGATATACGGCGATCCTGGGCTGTTCCGGCCCGAGCGATGGATCGAGGATCCATCTACTGGTGTCAGCAAAGAATCTGTATCGCGTCTGAAGCAGAACTTTCACCCATTTGCAGCCGGACCCGGTAGCTGTCTCGGGCGACATGTGGCTATGGCGGAGATGATGATCACGGTGGCTCGTACTCTCCATCGCTTGGATATAAGAAGAGCTCCAGGATCTACGTTAGGTGGTGGCAGGCCGAGCCTTGGTTGGGGGGAGAGAGACCCGCGTCAAATGGTGCTCTACGATGCTTTCATTTCGCTCCGTGAAGGGCCTGAGGTGCAGTTCAGGAAGAGATTATAGTCGCGACCTGGAAGTCATACTTCCTCACAACATGCAGCATTTCCGCTACCCCATGTACCCTTTGCCTCTTATCATCCACGAATAGGTGTGGTCATTTTTGCTTGCTGAGCCGCAGACCTCATGCAGTGTCCTGGTCACCCCGCAACCTGTCAAGGCATCATGTCGCTTTTTCGATGGCCACCACTCAGACCAACGTGTATATTCTGTGTCACAATCAGCAATAACAGACGCCATGCAAGGTTGTAATGCAATGGAGGTAGATAATCAGGTGGGAAGATAATTTGGGATAGTCCCTCCCACACGCCAAGAGGTGAACTTAACGAGTGCTCCTTAGATCATGAGGCAGGTCGTCAGTTCCAAGGAAGAGTGCTCAAAGCAGTTCAGACTTCGGAAATGCCTTGCTTCCCCCACCAAATAATTCCAATCGCTCTCACTCTTGACCTCCAGGGCTACTTCACCACCTATCCTGTCAGCGTGGATCCCAAACCGCTTGGCACAGCACAATGAGTTGATGCCGTTGCGCTCCAGCTCTAATCCTTTACGAAATGGATATGCAAGGGTCGGCTCCGACGGATGAGACAAACGGATTCTTCCATGATTGAACCTTTGTCGGAGGCGCATGATGACCCTCAAGCTATCCGTTCCAATCCGAAGATTGAAGATACAGGATTCAGTCAGCCGATTTCTGAGGAGTGTGTCAAACCGCTTCACAAAGGTTGGCATTTCTGGGCAATGTTCCCACTTCTTGCTTGCTGATGGTAGATGGCATCGGAAGCGGAATGCTGAGTAGGTACCTAAAGTCAACCCGTCCATCATGAAAGATCGAATGTTCCCACAAGAAAGAAGTCAGCACGACTCTTCCAGCCGCGCGAGGTGCACTCACTATGCGATTCGGTATCAGTAGCGGCCAGCCCTCTTTAAGCTTAGGCCTACGTGCGTGTCTTTGGTAGCATCTGAGGCATATCATTCCCGGCCTCCATCTTTAACGGTCGACTTGCTGTCGACTCGTACAAAATATCTGATCTAGCAGTTAGGGATGCCCTGGGTGGTGGTACGCTTATTATTCACATGTGTCTGGATCTTTTGTGGCTTCGCTGCCTCAGACGCTTCAGGACGAAGTCACGGGCGTCTATACAGGTGCTTCAAGAGTTGTTTGGTATTCCAGCATGGGCTTGAGCGTTGTCTCCTTCGCCCTCGTCTTCCTTGAGAAAGAGGTGGTCGTGCGCACCACGTTGGTAAAGAGACTATTACGGAGTGTTCAAATTCAGATATTAAACCTTGATTAACTAATTGGTTTACGCTATTTATCGCAGTTTCGATCAGAATTAGATAGACCTAGTCTAATCTAATAGACTTTCAGTACCTAGCTAGAACTCTGTATAGGGGCGTTTCCCGCGAAGCAAAGCAAGCTTGCCTTGGAACGTCCATGTTCATTCCTGGAATGTGGGTTCACCAGATTATTGGCGATAGCAATGATTCTCAGTGACCAGAAACTCTGCGGTTAGTGACTTGGAACTTGGTCAACATTGGTTTTGAGAGGTCCAACAGCGGTACTATTATCGGCAAACTTGAATGTCATTGAGTCTTTGGCTCGATCTCCACAATCCACTCCTGCTTAACCACTATCGCAAATCCACACGCTCTCCCTGTCCCAGCTTCGATGTCCTCGACCTGCTGCCGGATCGCCTCATCCTCCACGACGGACACTCTATTCCTCGGTGGCAGCGCCTCCACATGGGCATGATGTGACACCCCCTCGCCCGGGTTCAACACGTACCGCAACTCCATCGCATCATCAGAGTCGTATCGCGAATGGTTGAGAATCGCAGACCTCATCCCGCTCTCTCGAAGGCTTAGCTCCGCCTCCGAGGATCCGAGTCTGATATCCGGCCTGGTCGAGCCTCTCTTCCTCGATGAGTTGAAAGTCTTGCTCCTACTCCACCCGCTCGACATCCATGTTGAGAATCCCACGCTCTTACCAGACTTGGGCCGGCTGGTGAAGCGTCTGTCCTGTGCGATAAGCGGTCGCAGGAGCGGGATGCACGCGAGCATGACGGCGAGAGAGGGTTCCACGGCGGACAAGAGGACTGCGGTCACCGAGGTGTAAGTCACGTCGTCGTAGTTGACTTTCGAAAGGTATATCAGGCGAATGATACTGGCAATGCAGGTCCTGGATGTGGGAGTCAGCTTCAAGAGATCAGAGGGGTGTGCGAGGCGGCGCGAGATTGCTAGCTCACAGGAACCCGACGGTGAAAGTCGCCAACAACGAGGCCTTCTTCCAAAAAGGCATTCGTAAGCCCAGCAGGCTCTTGATGGGCATGGTCAAGACCGCCACATCCGTCACCAGATTCATGACCCCAAACACGGCGAACACCGTGCTCTGACTACCGCAGTATCCCCCTGGGAGCTTCAGATCCCAATTGTATGCGAACGGCCGGCAGATGAGCATCGTACTCAAGAAGCCCGACGTCCCGAACAGTGCCACGAACACCATGGTGATCTTGGCGATAAGGCTGACAGTAGTCACGGCGAAGACCTTGGTGTAGAAGAGGAGCACCGACATCTTGGTCATGGTGAGGGAGAGGCTCCAGAGACATTCTAGAGCGAGGAGGATCTGAACACGAGAGGGTCAGACGGAGCCTGCCAACGAAGGCGTCTCGACCAGAGGATTCAAGGCGAGGAGAACACACCTTGTGATACTGGACGATAGGGTCTTCTCCAAACTTCTCGAGGATCTCGTCGTAGTGCCAGCCAAATCCGCCCAGGATGGCCTCTAGTATCATTTCAGTCACTCAAAGTTCAGGCACGTCTAGACACCTAGACACGTCGATATTCGCGAGGATCCTTTCCATACCTAAGATGCAAACCACCACCAAGCCCAGCGTCAACACCCATGCTACCAGGATACAACAGTCGCTGGCGTCGAGACTCCGCTGGGAAATCCGCCGGGCCACGAGTCGCAGGGCTACTGCGACGGTAGATATACTGCCGAAAATGATCGCAACGGCGACCATGGCGATTTGATCTGACTTTTCCATCGGTATTGCGACGGCCATCTTGGCGACATTCGCGCAGGAGCGAGTGTCCTCTAGATAGGTGTCGAGGTGTTGAGCGAGCCCAACCCGATCTGCGGTCGAGAGCCTTCGTGACGGGTCGGAGATGAAAGGATCGGCCGAGTCTTGAGAACAGGATTACGCTTTCTAAGAATTTCCGAGGTCTTATTGATTCAGAGCGGAGGCAAGACACATTCTATCGAGGTCCATGGTTGTCATCGGATGTGCCCAATGTCCAAGTTGGGTCCAATTACGTATCTCGGCTTCCGTAGGTAATCAGAAAAGGGCAGGAAGACGGACAGGCGAGTCCGACGACAGCAGCTCCGTGCATATTCCTATTTATTAGACTGCATGCATGTCTACACCCAGCAGCAGCTGAAAAGGGCAGGCAGATCTCCGTCGCAGGTAGTGTGTGGGCTGTCATGCGGTGATGTGTGAGACCTAGCGGGATACTCACCACCATGTCTCTCCACGATCCAATAACGCTTCGGTGGTCTTTATGCAAGCGTGTCTCGATGCTGTCTTAGAAGGATCCTCATAAGCAATCAACACGCCGTCTCGTGGCGGGGGCACTTACTCAGCAACCGCCCGGCGCCCGAGGCTCAGCTGCTTGTTCTGCATGCCAGTGTGGTGCGTCGTATCGAGCTGGGATCTCGAGTAAGACAGGACGGTCTTACACGTGTTGCAGCGGCGAATACTCCGACACATGCCCTGTAAAACGACTCGGATATTTACTAGTCTATGGGGCCCACGTAACGTGCTGCCAAATCTGGCTAGACCCTTGGCCTATTCGGGAATGTTGATGTGACGGCGGTTGTTCGCGGTTGAGCTGTCATAAAGAATTGCGAGCGTCCCATTTTCCAGAAAGCAGGGACCATGATTCTTGCATAATCTGCCCTGTGTGTATGTTGTCTTTAAATAGGCACCTTCCCACTGGATGTTGAACCCCGAGACCCGCGTGGAAGACACTCGGCCGGGAGAACCTCCGCCCTATCCCCTCCCCCCTCCCTGTC
>MUZK01004150.1:0-25360 GCA_003013055.1 Juglanconis sp. DMW523
CCTCCCTCCTCCCCCAACGCAGGAAGGATCTAGCCACCCCCGTCAGCATGGCCTCACCCAGCATGGCCTCACCCACCAACGGCGATGCCTCCAAGGCCAAGGAGGCCGTCTTTGTTCACTCCCAAATGCCCGACTCCCAGCCTGTCGAGGAGCTCGACTTCGACAATCTCCCGCGTCCCATCACCGTCGACGCTGTCATGGCGGGCATGGGAAACATGGGCTTCCAGGCTACCTCCATGGCCAAAGCCGTCGACATCATCAACAACATGCGCGCCTGGCGCAATCCTGACACGGGCGACAGGACCACCGTCTTCCTGGGCTACACCTCCAACCTCATCTCCTCGGGCCTGCGCGGCTGTCTACGGTACCTCGTCAAGCACAACCACGTTTCGTGCATCGTCACCACCGCCGGCGGCATCGAGGAGGATTTCATCAAGTGCTTGGGCAGGACCTACATGGGCAGCTTCACCTCCCCCGGCGCAGAGCTGCGTGCCAAGGGCCAGAACCGCATCGGGAACTTGATCGTGCCGAATGATAACTACGGCAAATTCGAGGACTGGATCATGCCCATCCTGGATCAGATGCTGCGCGAGCAGAAGGCGAGCATGGTGGCGCACAAGCACGTGAACGTCTACGGCGACGAGGTCGACGGCTGGCTGAGATGGTCTCCATCCGAGATCATTGCCCGTCTGGGCAAAGAAATTAATAACGAGGAGTCGGTCTACTACTGGGCCTACAAGAACAGGATCCCGGTGTTCTGCCCAGCGCTCACAGATGGCAGCCTCGGCGATATGCTGTTCTTCCACGCGTTCAAGACCAGACCGAACAACCTCAATGTTGACCTTGTCAATGACATCTTCCGGATCAACAAAATTGCCATGGAGACAAAACGATCCGGCATGATCATTCTGGGCGGAGGTGTTGTCAAACATCACATTGCCAACGCAAATCTCTTCCGGAATGGCGCCGACTACGCCGTCTACATCAACACGGCACAGGAGTTCGACGGCAGTGATGCCGGTGCAAGGCCGGATGAGGCCGTCAGCTGGGGCAAGATCAAGGCTGGTGCGGAGACGGTGAAGCTGTACATGGAGGTAACCGCATGCTTCCCGTGGATCATGGGCGCTACTTTCGCCAGGGATGCCCAGGACGGTGAAGCGCCCAAGGTTCGTCTGGACTGATTTGGAAGTCTGGGGAGGGTCAGTTGGTGTTTTCTCACAAGGGCTCACTCGCCACCTCGGCACGGAAGACGAGGACAGAGAACATCGACGCCAGAGGACACGCCTATGCGGTCGGACAGCGACCCCAGTCATCCCATACGAGACAATCCACCGGAGGTCGGCCCAGAGGAGATCTCTTCAGAGTATGTTGCCCCCTCGCGGTACCTTATGATGTATCTCTCGTTGACGCCATGATGGACCACAGACGCGAGGAACTACCAAAATGCCAATTTCAACTAGGCTGGCCACGGCATTATCGATGAGCCTATCCTACACTTGCTATCCTCCTCGAAACAACTACGTGATACCAAGAGGACTATTTCCGTAGCGCTTGATGTGTCTTCTTCCCCTCCATGCTTCTCCGGATCCTCCCTCCTACGCTTCTCCGAGCGTGTCCATTTGCATTTTCGGCCTTTATTCATCCGTGATGCTCAAGTTTCAACAGTCTGATCCCCCGATTTTCCCTCTTCTCCGCCGATCCCTCCTTTTCGAGGCAATTTCCGTTGGATGTTCAATGGATGTGAAGGCCACTTTCTTCCTGTCCTTTTTGGTTGCTGTGATGACTTGGAGAGTGTCCCAAAACAGTGACCAGATGCTGCTGGTGCGCCCGAATTTTGATTAGGCCGTTGGCCGTCTCAACGGGCCTTAACCACCAACGGTTTTGAACTTGATTCCAAATACCATCTTCAGAAAGATGAAATATTCCACCCGACGACAGCAGAATGTCTTTCCAACTCCGTCTTCAATGACACCAGTGATCGCCTTCTTGACCACGACCGTGTCGGTATCTTGCGGCACCACTTCGAAGGTCTTTTCCATTTTGATCTCGCCAGGTTTTGGATGCAATCAGACTCTGAGGCCATCCCCATCATCTCGAGGATGATCGGTCCTACTGACAGCGGGGAGACTGACGTTGTTGACCAGAGCTAGAGCTAGAGCCAGAGGCAGAACCAAAGCCCGAAAGACTCTCATCAAAACGCCCGAACCCACCAGCAGCACCGCCCGGTGTATCGCCCAGCGCACTGCCCTCCGCAGACACGGATCCACCCACCCCCTCCAACGGATTCACAGCCTCCATCAAACCCCTCGGCCACCTCGGCCACCTTCCTGTCAACCCCGGAAACGCCTGATCATCTCCCGGTTGCGCCTCGAGCTGTAGACCCAAATGCCCCTCCATAAAATCCATTAGGCGCGCGTTGTACTGGTCTCTTGTCTCCCCCTCACGACGACCACCGGCAGGGTTGTACGGTCCACGTCCAGGCATCTCGGCGCGTATATCCGCCGCACCTCCAATCTGTCCTGACGCGACAAGATTGCGATACTCGAAGTCGTGCATGCGAACCGGCCCACCGTCGCCTGTCGCCCGGCCCGCGGCGGCATCGGAGGCTGCGATGGCGTCCATGTCGTCGAGGAGGGATGCGGCTAGGGCGCGGAGGTGGGGGGAGGGGGGTTGTGGGCTGGTGAAAGATGGGATGGGGTTGTTGGTGACGAAAGGCGACTGGGAAGAGGAGAAAGCCGCGGGTGGTTGAGCTGGCCGTGCAACGGCGCCGCGAAGACGGAAATCCTCGTTGAATGAACGAGGGATGTCGGGGTGATGACGGGCAGCGTCGTGCTGGTCAGCCTCAGCGGCGGCCTCCTCCATCTCGGCAACGAGCGTACGCATTTCCTCAGCGAAACTGGCGCGCGTAATGATGCGACCAGGGATGTGCTCGGATGCTGCTCCATGGCGTGCGTTGGCCTCGCGCTGGGTGTTGCGTAGAGCGGCCCGGCGGTCAGCAAAGTCTTCGTTAAATGAGCGCGGGATGGTGGTGTCCAGGTGGACTTTGTGAAGAGATTCCGTCAGTTGGGACTCAGCGTCGTCGCTCTTGGACTGTGAGCTCTCCTCGTCGATGGTCTCGTCGTCACCGTCGGACTTCTCCTCTATGTGGTTCTTAAAGAGCTCCTTCTCAGTGGCATATTCAGCACCACCACTACCGTGCGCCATCTTCGTCACTTGCTTCCTCCGTCTCGAAGGGCCCTCTCCGTTATCCCTCTCCCTTCCCATCGCATCTTCTGCAGCAGCCTCTGCCTGGGGCTCTCTCTCCTCCAGCCTCTCTTCCGCCTCTTTCTCCAGATGCATACGAATCGCCTCCGCCATGCGAATCTTCTGCATCCTCTCTGGACTCAGCACATTCATCGCCCCACGCACATTACTCTCCCTCCAGTGCTCCATCGCCCTCTCCACTCGCATCTCGTACATGACCACCTGCTTCCTCACGACCGCCGGGTCGTGCGGGTCGTATCCTGTGTCCTCCGCCTTCAGCTGTGCGAGCGCCTCCTTCTCCTGCTTATCGAGCTTGCGCTGCGACGGCCGGCGGAACATCGGGTCGTCGACCACAGGGGGCTCGACCCACACGCCCACAGGCCCGTTGACAAAGCCGTACTGGGAGGCTGTGGGGGCTTTGGAGACTTTGAGCGCGGCTTTTCTCTTACCCTTCTGCAGGGAGCCGGAGATGGCCCGCGAAGCGGCGCGGGCCGCTGAGCGGGAGGGTCGTGTGCTGAAGATGTTGTCGTGAGGGCGCGAGCTGGTTGTGGGATGCTGTGCAGGCATGGAAGGGGAGGAAGAGGCGGGCGCATCGGTGGCGGTGGCGCTCGAGGCGCTGCGGAAGGTTGTTGAGCGGGTGGAGGGAGTGTTGACCGCGGGAATGGACTTGGACTTCTTGTCGTGCTCGTCGCCATTGGCGCCGCCGCCCTCGTACGTGTCATCGGAGTCATCTTGACCGTCATAGCTTGTTGTGAGGTTCGCCATATCTCGGGACGACTGGATCTGTGTCCTCTTCGACGCCTGGGTCTCAAGGGTGGCCAGTCTATCATCCAGGCCGCCGAACTCGGGCTGGATATGAGCGCGCCGCTCAGGACGGCGCATCTCCAGGAAATCGATGGGGGAGTCGTCGGGCACGACGGCCCTCTTGAGGTTCTGTCGCTCCTTGTTCGTCTCATCTTCTCTTGGCTCCTGCCAGGTGTTGTCTGAAGTCGTGGATTGGCGCGAATCATTGCCGACGGTGCGTAGAGGGCCTCGAGAAGTCAAATCTGGAGCCGCGGCAGGTCGTAGGGCAGGAAGCTGGACAGGACGCTCAAGTGTAGAGCGCTCAGAAGAAATTTGGACGTCGTCCGGCGTTGTACGGAGGAAGTTGCTGTGAAGAGGCGCGAATGCCATCTTGGGAAGCGCCTCTGGATGGCCGAGCTCGCGAGGGTGCTCAGGGTTCGAGTGGGCGTTGGAGACGGGAGTCTCCATATTCAGCGTTGTTGGGAGACGTAGCGACGCGTACGGTGCTGGGTTGCGCAGAAGGTTGCCGAATGGGGCCGTTCGTGCCTCTGGGGCCTCCGGGTGATGGATGTTTTCGTCCCCCATGTGCTGTTGATCGCGGGTGGCCTCGAGATGCAGGCGTTGCATCTTATTGTCCTGTCCCATGATCTCCAGTGGAGTTGGGGTGGACGTCTTGGTTTGCCTCAATCAGGGAGAGAAAGAAAGAGAAGCTCACACTGGTGGCAGAAGAAGCGAGAACAACTGACAGGTGCTGTGAGAGCAAGCGCCAGAAGATTGAAGTACAGGCAACGAAAAGGGCAAGGCCAGATGACGGGAAAGAGGAGGACGGTAAGCTATCCGACAGCCGGGAAGCAGATTGGTGGTTTTGGGTGTTCCACCAGGGTGTTATCCTCCAGAACAGATCAGCTGTAACTGAGTGGATGTGCAAATTATGTTTGGGGTTGGTCCTGGTGTTTGGAGGTTTGGGGTTTGGAATGTTTCGAGGTGACTCCAGGCTGGTGGGCTGTCTGCATCGTCTATGTGTCTGGGTTGCTAGAGACTGCTTAGTCGTCCTGGGGAGGGAGATCGCTTAGTCGCCCTGCTGGTGAGAGTCACCTATCATCTTGTGAAGTACAGATGGATGAACCTTGGGAGCGGGAGCTGTTCAATCTTCTGCCGAGTGGAAGTCACCTGGTTGTCTTGCAAGCAAAGGCTCCCTGTGGCCAGACCTGGTGATATGCTGAAGGGGGGCAATAGTGACTGGCGGCGTGTTAAATCTTTTCCTGGCATACATACAGCTGGTGAGATGTATGTCATCGGAGCCTTACAGAGGCTGCCATCGGTCGTTGACAGTTTTATGACAACCAGAAGGAGTGATACACTATACTGAGTGTGCAGACATAGTGACTTGTTGGGTATCATCATTCTACAGTTTGTGACTGGCAAGCATGATTTGTCTGGATGGCCTAGACTGTGGCCTTGCGTGAGAAGAGAGTCTCAGGGCTTAATCACCAGATGTGGTGAAAGTATGACCGAGCAGAGATGGTGATCTGTGGAGTCACTGCTCAATGGGTGACAATGGTATTGTGATATTCCTAACAGGTCTTCTGTATTATGGGATGAGAGTCCAGCATATCTGATGTCTCATATGAGCAGTGGCCGGCGACAAAAGAAATCAGGGTTGTTGATGCTATGTGGGGAAGAGGGCTTTAACGCAGAAGCTGGCTACCATCGTTGTAGAGGATGGTGGGAGTTGTTGTGCTGGGGATGAAATTGAATTTCGTCGATATAAAAGATGAAAGGGAGACCACCTGTTTATGATTGCCGGTCTTCGTGTCAAGGTCAGACCAGCAAAACATATTACCACTTGGCGATAGTTTGTCAAGTTCAATTCCGTACAGTAGTCTCAAGCTGTGATCTGTGATCTTTTGGGGCGGTGCCCTCGGTGCATGAAATATTTTCTAGCCTTTCCTCCATGTTGGACACTCTGGAATCTTATATCTGGGTCAATTCGCTGTGTAGATAGCTCACAAAGCATTCATTCTTCTGTTACGAATCATCTCTCTTTCCATTTGTGACTTCCAGCATGGCAAGCTCTGCCGAGGCCCAGAATTTATCCGGTATATAGAATTCATACGACAACAGTGATTGGTGTCCTTGCATATTGGAACCATGTCCTTCTCAGTGGTTGTTGGATTATGAGTTGTGTACTAGTTTCTCGGTAAAAGCAGGACACCAAGATGCCGGTTGCCTTCCCTTGAGACAGTATAGAACCATGAAAGACGAATGGAATCTAGAGTCTCAAGAAGACGACTTGACTTGTCTTCACTCCTGTGCCTATTTATGGGGGCATTCTTTTCCAGAACGAAGAGACAGAATTATTCAATCAAGAATCCTTCCCTACGTGCTCTTCCTGGCACCCAGCATGGCCTTCCCAACCGCACTATCGTTCGCCTTGCCGATCTCGCCCGTGATCCACGCCCCAATATCCGTAACACTCTCCAGATCAACGCCAGTATCCATACCCAAGCTCTCCATGAAGTACACCACATCCTCCGTCGCCAGGTTCCCCGTGGCGCCCGGGCTATATGGGCACCCACCCAGCCCTCCGACAGAAGAGTCAAACGTCCGAATCCCATGGTCCAGCGAGATCAGCGTGTTCACCAGCGCCTGGCCATACGTATCATGGAAATGCATGGCAATGTCCTCATTCCGGATCCCGGCGGCAGTCATGCTCCTCAGCAGCTGCGCCGTCCTCGGCGCCGTGCCCATCCCCGTGGTGTCGCCCAGGGCGATCTCATCCGCGCCCATCTCCAGCAGATCCGTCGCGATCTCGGCCACCCGGTGCGGATCGACATCGTACCCCTCGAAGGGACACCCCAGGACCACGCTGATGTACGCTCGCACGCGGATGTCGGAGATGTCGCGCTTCGCCGCGGCGATGACCTCGCGGAAACGAGCGAGGGAGGTCGCGATGTCGCAGTTGAGGTTCTTCTGGGTGAAGGACTCGGTGGCGGCGGCGAAGACGGCGAGCTCGATCTCGGGCTTGTCCGGTGAGAGGTCGCGGGTGGTCTCGGTGACGAAGGCGTCCGGGTGGGATTGAAGAATGGTGGCGGCATTGGTGAGGCCCTTGAGGTTGGGCGCGAGGAAGGAGTAGGTCACCCGCGCCGGAGAGGGGACGTTGTGCTGGAGGATGTGTTCAAGGATCTTGTTCGAGCTGTCCATCTACACGTGCAACGTTGTCGGCAACCTGAAGCGGGGCGAAGAGTGGTGGGGGGCAGCAGCAAGGTTGCTCAAGAGCCAGCATACCTGAGGAACCCATTTTGGCGACACAAAAGACCCGGCCTCGATGGTCGTCAGCCCCGTCTTTGCCAGCCTCTCGATCAGCTCGATCTTGGTCGCCAGCGGGATCGTCGTCTTCTCGTTCTGGAGCCCATCACGCGGCCCCACCTCGACGATCTTCACGTGGTTGTCGAACGTGGGCTGCTGGCCCGGGGCGTCCGTGGCGGTGGCCAGGGTCCGCAGACAGCGTGGCGAGCTCGTCCGGAGCGCATGGCGCGCAATGGGTCTCAGGCACTTCATGGTGAGCGGGCAGTGCCTCGGCAAGGCTGCTCTTGGGTCGTTGTCATCGGACGAGGTGAGGTTGGGGAATCGGGGCCAGCCGCATCACGTACGTCCCTGTGCAGGCCAGCCTGTGCGGCAGGCAGTGACGGCCCGAGGCGGATAGGTCTCGCTTATCGCCGGCAGTGGTTCCCCGGCGCGGGGAAGGCCGCGGTGGTTCTCATTGGTGGGTCGTATCTGGCCGAGATGGATGGATATGTCTGTCCATTTTGGTTGACTGGACGACGACAAAGACGAGTCAACAACTGGTACGTGAGTACGCGAGTATGTGGTACCAAGTACCTGGTCACACCTGGCAACACCCGGTTTATCACACGAGATCGAGGCCGTCTCCCGTTTGGGATCTGGATGATTCCTCAGCAACCTTCCCACGCGAGAGATGCTTAGAGCAGGATGAGGAATCAGGATGAGGAATCAGGATGAACCGCAGAGCTACTGAATTCCAGGGCCACTCCAATAGGGCCACTCCAATAGGGCCACTCCAATACTCCAATAGGGCCACTCCAATGCCAGCCAGAGACTCAAATGGGCAGAGCAATGGGCAGAGGCAATGGGCAAAGGCAATGGGCAGAGGCTAGGGGCTCACTTTCTGGCAAGCTTATCTTGCCCCCACGCGCCGGGGCCCTGCATGATAAGACGCTGGCGGTAGTATCCATCTCGTCTAGTCCCTAGGTAGGTACCAAAGTAAGACCTAGGTGCGCCTCCATATCAGTTGCCTATTGGTCCCCGACACCATGTTCCTCTAAGGGTTCACTAGTCCAGCGTACAAGCACCATCGCTCATCTCCCTGGCATGGATGTAACCTGGTCCGAAACCTTATGGTTGATCCTCCAGTTCTTAGATAGCCGGTGGCCTGGAATCTTCTTACATTTTCCCCCTTCTTTTGCTCTTGCTCGTGTCCCCCCCCCCCCCCCCGGTAGATGCCATGTCTGACAGGTACGAGAGCAAGGCCTACCAGCCTAACACAGACCACGAGTCTGGTAATGTGGCAGCGGGGGCCGCTCTGGGGCAGTATGATTCCGCAGAGGACGTCTTCGGCAATGAAGAGGGTGCTGAGGTGCGAATGCCTTTCCGTCAAGCCGTGAAATGGAAGTCGATATACATGCTGAGAATGCCCTAGATCCACTACCGGACCATGAGCTGGCAACTGGTGGCCGTCCTCATGATAGCCGAAATCGTCTCCAACGGAATGCTCAGTCTGCCATCGAGTCTCGCGGTCGTCGGAATAGTGCCGGGGGTCATAGTGATCTTGTTCTTGGGAATCTTTGCGACCTTCACAAGTTGGCTACTGATTCAGTTCAAGCTGCGCCATCCTCAGAGTGAGACCCCCTTCCACCGCGGCGAGATTCGGCGAGCACCCCACTGACAAGCCGCAAGTTCACTCGATGGGCGATGCCGGCATGCTCCTCTTCGGCCCTGTCGGCCGTGACATACTCGCCGCCGGTACCGTCATCTTCGCCGTGTTTGGCACAGGCAGCCAGCTCATCGCAGGCCAGACGGCCCTGGCCTCGCTCTCCGAGAGCAAGCTCTGCGCCATGTTGTATACCGGCATCTTCACGATCCCAGTGGCCATCTTCTCTCTGCCGCGGACGCTCGACCGTCTCTCCTGGCTCAGCATTCTCGCCGTCCTTTCGATTCTCTTCGCCGGAATTGTGGGCATGATTGGCGCAAGCATTTATCCCGTAGAGGGTAGGATCATCGACATCGCCAGGGGAGACGCTGGCTTCGTCACTGCGTTTGGGTCCGTGACGAACCCGGTCTTTGCATATGCTGGGCATTTTATGTTCTTCATCCTGATCTCGGAGATGAAGGACCCCCGAGGAGCGATGAAGGCGGCATACACGCTCCAGGGCTTCGCGACAAGCTTCTACATCATCTTCGCCATCGTCACGTACTACTACATCGGCTCCGAGGTCGCCAGTCCGTCCTTCAGCTCACTGCCTCCCGTCTGGGCCAAAGCCGCCTACGGAATCGCCATCCCGAATTTCTGGATCGCCGGCTCGCTGTACTCGCACACAGCCGCCAAGCTCGTCTTCGTTCGGATGTTCAGGCGCTCACGACATCTACACGAGCACTCCGTCCTCGGCTGGAGCGTGTGGGTGCTCCTCATCCTGCTCGCCAACGGCGCCGCCTTTGTGCTTGCCATCGGCGTGCCGATCTTCAACTACCTCATCGGCATTGCGGCGTCGCTGTTCGCCTCGTGGTACACGTACGGGATTGCCGGGTTCTTCTGGTTGTACGACGCGTACCACTTCGGCATGGGCAAGGGGGAGTGGTCACGGTCTTGGAGCATGACGACGTTGTGTCTCTTGACGATTCTGGCGGGGGCGTTCATTTGTGTGGCGGGCATGTATGTGACCATCGATGGGATTATCCTGGCGTATCATGATGGCACGTTGTCGTCGCCGTTCAGTTGCTAGCAGTCTTCAGAGAAGCCAATCCTGACTCGTGTATTTGAATTCAAACTACAATATCATGGTAAGCCCGGTGCCCGTACTAGAGTAGTAGTAATTTCGCCGAGGAATCATATTCAGAAGGAGGTTAGGGGCATTGATGGCAGCACCCAAAAGTGTATGCCCAGTCGACGACGAAGAATTTGAGAGACTGTCAGCTCTTCTTGACACACTCTCATCAGCGTCTCTGCCCTACCATCTGGTAGAAGCTTCCCCCCCCCCCCCCCCCCCCCCCCCCCGCGCGCGCGAGATCGAGTCTAGCAGGCACCCGATTATCTTAGAGAGCTGTGCTCCCGTAGGTCGACGACTAGTTTCTACCACGGACCGAGCCATCCAAAGATAGCGTGCGGGACCAAGGGCACTGGTAATGACGAGACGAAGCCGCACCAGAGAGTTTTCAGTGAACTAGAGCAACCAAACACCTTCGAATGCTACAAGGCTGTGATCTTGAAGCTTGGCCATTAGGTGAGTCTGAAACAGTAGATGATATAGAAGAAACCTATAAGATGGAGGAACTAACGCTGTTTAGTGAACAGTGTTCACTGAACACTTGCTAAAGGTGGTCGTCCGATAGCTCTATAGGTATGCCGTGCACATTCGCAACTAGTCGAGGTTGGACTTCGCAAATCATAATACCTCTAATGATGGAGATGCGTCGAAGCTACCTACATCCGCCGTCTGGAGCAACCGAGTACGCACTGCAAAGACGAAAGGTTGCCACGTGCCTTGAACAGACGGATAAATAAGAAGGGGTTAATCATTCATTCAGCCACATTTGCGAATTTCTTTTCTGACGCCTTTTCCAGGCTCATCTACCAAAATTCGTTTTCATACAATTCAACAAATCACTACGCTTTCCAAACGACTATATCTCCACGCATATCACCTCAAACTAATACGTCGTCCTCGTGGATACAGAAGAATATATTGGGGAGTCCCTTCCTGACATCCCTCATGTACTCTGTAGCACTAACATCATATTCTGCTTCTAATCGTGGCTTAATGACAACTGCATTCGAGTCATCCATGATAAGTGCCCTTCCCAAGAAGGTCCATGTGCGCTGACAAATTGGC
Source organism: Juglanconis sp. DMW523 (assembly GCA_003013055.1). NCBI lineage: Eukaryota > Fungi > Ascomycota > Sordariomycetes > Diaporthales > Juglanconidaceae > Juglanconis > Juglanconis sp. DMW523. The sequence goes on from MUZK01004150.1 coordinate 11,154, forward strand.
GATCGGTCGATGGGAAATGGAGGTAATTGAAACTCTACCTACAAGCATAAAAGCCTTCTGCCTCTTACCTGGACAATCTCAACCTGAGCTAGCAGCAACCCGTCGAGGGGGTTCATAATGGCCCAATTGTAACGGTCGGAAGTTCTAGCCATACCCATTGCAACGAAATCCACATTCAGGGTGGAATTCACTTCCACCTGAGTTCACCCCTTTCCGCTATTCTTGGAGAGGCGCCATCCATGCAGTTCTGTCCCCCTCCGATGCTGGGGAACAGAGGCCAGGGCCATATCCATTTCATCTACGTCGACCACATAATGAGCCCCTCTGATGATTGTGACGACCACCTCGCTCCCGCGTCCGACAACCTAACAGCCGCTTGCGGCCCAGGGTCGCGACGGTCCGCACCACCCAGGTCAATCTGATGATGACCGACACGATGATGGCACGGCTCTAACTTACCCTCTTGTTCGACAGGCGCCATTGCCCAGCAGTATCTAAGCGCAAGTATCCATGCCTGAAGCTCCTATGGTGCCGACCAACTAGATCACTAGCCAGGAGCAGGGAGACCCAGACACGGGTCGAGATAGAGAGCTAGACTGAGGAAACTTCAACGCAATCCTGAGCCGGCCGATTAGAGAGACGCATACATATCTGCTTCAAGTTGCTGAGCTCAGAGGGAGGGTCGACGTGTCCACCATGAGCTCATTTGACTATTTCTAGTGGAGCAAGGGGGGAAGGTGCGGAAAATGAAACGCAAGGACACTTTTCTTCTTGCCTTGTACTTCTGCTCTTGTTTCACATTGAATAGATCGACGCTTAGCGTAGGGTATCATGGTTCAAATATTGTGTGGCAGGAGCCATGTCTTCGCAATTTTTACCAGTAGGACAGTGAACACCTTAGTTGTACGTGGACTACGCAGAGCCCGTGTGCTATCTAGTACTCTTCGTAGATGTTGTTGTTACTTTGAAATGTCAGCGCTTCTGGCATCAACAACAACATTCCCGCCATCCCCATCACCGGTGGGGGGATAGGCAAGGTTTTTTTTTGAGGGGGGGGGGCGGTTGACTTACAACTCTTCAGCGAATTTTTCTCTTCCCTCAGCATCCTTGTTCACAAAAATGCTCACACTACATTGTCCACACGGGAATTCTCCGAAGCCATCGCTTCCAATTTCCACCTCTTTGTCGCTCCACCCAAGCACGTCCGTCCACTGTTCTCTAGCATGCATCTCGCCAACATGCATCCTCTTGAACCCCGCTCCGGCGTTGCTCAACACAACAGCGCAGCCGAACGGCCTATCCCATGTTCCGTATCTCACAAATCCCAGGCACGTTGGGAAGTCGAAGTAGTCAGCCTGCTGACCGTACGAGTACAGCTTACGAGCCAGCATGATTTTGGGCAGGGCGCCGCCGCACGACGGCGGGAAGGGATGCTCGCCTTTGATCCCGAAGAGGTCGCCATAGAAGACGCACGGATAGCCGGATTCGCGGAGGAGGATGAGCGAGTACGCAAGCGGCTTGAACCAGTCGGCAATCGGAGCCTCTAGGGCTTGGTAAGGCTGGGTGTCGTGGTTCATCACAAGTGTCTGCGAGGATATGATGAGCATGTTACGCAGGTTGTTCACCGTGAGGGAGGAGAGCACCTACCACCGCACAAAGGGGCGCGGCCTGCACCAGCGTCCCGTCAAAGACCTGCCTCATGTCTGCACTGTTGCCCTGACTGATCTCGCTGAAGTTGTACACCAGAGGTGCGTCGAACAGGCAGAATTTCCTCCCCATGCGGTCGAGGTACTGCTCCATGTCCTGAAGGCTGTCCTTCCAGAACTCGCCAACCACGAACCAGCCTGGGCCGTAGGTTTCATCCATGTTTGTGATGAATTTGCGCAGGAAGTCCTCACTGTAGTGCTTGATCGCGTCGAAGCGGAAGCCCTTGAGAGTGACTTCGGACGCAAGCCACTTGCCCCAGTTCAGCACGTCTTGCTCAACCTCCGGGTGATCGTAGTCAAGATCGGAGCCCATCAGGTAGTCGCTGGGCGAGGTCAGTTCAAGTTTCGACTGACTTTGGCACGGTGGGACTCACTAGTTGCCCTTCTCGCAGTCCACATCTCCAGCATCAGCCCAGTCCTTGGTCTTATCTCCCATGATCTTGAAGATAGCGCTCTTTTCATTCGCCGCATTGAAGTCCACTCCGGAGAAGTGATGCCAATGGTACACCATGGAGCTGTACTTGCCTTTTCTCCCAGGAAAGTCATAGCCCACCCAAGCATGGATCTCGTACACGTCACTGACGGCCCTCGTGCGGTCATCCTGGTCAACCTCGTGCGCATGGCACTTCTCCTTGCGGTCGGCTGCGAACTTGTGATTAAGCACAGCGTCCCAGTACAGCCCGACGCCGCATTCGTTCGCCACGTTCGCCATCCTGACGAGCTCCTCCTTGGTGCCCCATTTGGTCGCGACGCTGCCCTTTTGATCGAATTCGCCCAAGTCGTACAGGTCATAGATGTCATAGCCGTTCCCATCCTTGGAGGAGCCCTTGCATCCCGGCGGGATCCAGATGTTGTCGATACCCCATCGTTTCAGCTGCGGCATCTGCTTCTCGAGCCGCACCCAGTGCTGCTGGTCCGCGGGCACATACCACTCGAAGCCCTGAAGCATCGTCATGTTCTCCGGCGTAGGCGTTTGTTCATCCCCCATCTTGACTGATTGGCGATGGCGCCGCCGTCAATCTGGTAATACTGTAAAAGGCAGGTTGAATTGGAGCCGGTGATATTGGTCGTCCAAGAGGGAAAAATTTTGGTGGGGTCGAGATGGAGAGGAGCTCGATAGCTTCCAAGTTTGAAACCTCGTGTCCCTATCGCCCGCTAGGGTGAGGCTTATATACTATCAGGGCCGCATTCGGCCCTTTAGTGGTCTAGAATGCGCTGACACGCGGGAGCTAGGATTGTGCCAAGATTTCAAGTGAGTTGTCTGCTTGTGAGTTGGCACAGCTGGCGAAATCCAGTGAGCGCATGCTCCCGTCAACGTGGTGCAAATGACGTTGCTGTTGATACGCGTGTGTGCGGAGCTTTTCAAGTGGGCCTCCAGGGGGGTTGAACCTTATTTTCCCTCCTCCCCTCCAGAAGGAAAATAGCAAGAAACAAGAGAACTTGCCCATGGGGATAGTCAGAACTTCTAATACTCAATTATACCACTGTCGGATGACTGATTCGCAACAACAGTCCTTATGGCGAGAGTATAGATGGAGGAAGACAGACATCGAGAACGGGGGAATGTACAGGAGGTATGGATGGGTAGAGAAAATTAGCAAGTAAAAGAATGAAAAGTTGAGTATGAGTAGAACAGAAGAGCAACGAGATCTCTATAAAGTCCATAACAAGATGCCATAGGGATTGTTGTTCTGAGTGCCATATATATCCTGTCACACTGAGTATCACCACTTAGTTGCAGGCGCTTAAAGCAGTGAACGAGACTCGGAGCACCGTCAACACGGTCACTTTGAGGCTGTTCGTTTCTTGCTAATGCCCACACAAGTTTCCTTTTCCTATACACACGTGTTTCTCGAATACTTGAACACTATCTATGCTGGGGATAGGATCATGCATGTAGCCGGTCTGAAGCTGCTGTGGTGTTGAGGACGACTCAGGCGCTAAAAATGATGGAGTAGAGAGATCCCGCGTCTCCCTCATGGTTTAAACTACCTAATCTTTTTCATTTTTCATATTTTTTTTCTACTTAATATCAATAACTAGTTCAAATAGTTTCAGGTGCCTGCCATTGTTCACCTTCGTTTATAGTGACCCATCGCGGCTCGTAATTTGTCGTCTATCGTCGGTGCAAGAATTGTCTCAACATCGACCCTGTACAGATCTCGAAATCAGAAAGTGTATTCCAATATGAACGGTCTCGAGGTCGACAGAATGACCCGCCTGATAGGCCATTCGAGAGAAAAAACATCAAATGTCAGACATTGGCTTATGAGTTGGCATTGACAACTACGAAGTACTCTTGGCTGAGCCCTGCCCAGGCACGCAGCTTTGGTGACAATGGTGGTTACATGTAGCATCCAATTATCAATTATCCATCATGCCATCATGCCCGTGGCACCTCTTCCTACTCTGCTCCCCAGACGCTTTACTGACAGGCATCGTCGACACCCCGTAAGTTTAAGCTGACATCGTTGAGCGGAGCAAGCATCTTCCAACTATCTCCAACAGCACGCCGCATTCTGAGCCCTTGGCCCGGCATGCTTCACCTGTTCACGCGAGATGTTAGTCAAATGACATCCCAAGGTAAAGAGAACGGGAGGCCAAGGAAACAGGAAGTCAGGATCGAGGGTAGATATTACTTACTATCTGCCGCGAGGGCAAGCCCAGCCGGGGCAGCTGTGAGGGAAAAAATGAGAGAGGACCACGCTGCTGACTTGATAGGAAGAGTTAGTTGTGGTGGCTCTCAGGAGTGTCTGATTTGTTATCTGAACGGTTCGTTGCTCCTGGAAATTTAACGTGAGCAAGAGTGAGCGTGAGATGCCACCTAGGGAAGGAAAGGTGGCGCCCGTGCGTGATCGTTTTCATCTTGATACCTACCAGGTATCCTCAGACTCCGAAACTTCCTTGTCTTCGGCATCAATCGCGAAGGAACAGCGCGCGATTTGTCGGGCATACTTGTTTCGTAGTTGATTTCATAGCTGTCCGACTTAGCTCGCCCAGGGACAGCCTTCCGCGGCATGATCCTACGTACCCTTCACAGTGGAAGTCTGCACATGTTTCGTTGGGCGTCCATCGCTTGTGACAAGTATCCAGCTCCACCATAAGCCTGGAGGGTCATGGCATCCCTACGGGGGATCTCTAGAGCGGCGTCTCGTCATCGACCTGTCATAACGTACGCACCTCCTCCGCAATACTCATATCCCCCGCCAGCACTTCATAGCCAGCACTTCATAGCCAGCACTTCATAGCTAGCACTCCATAGCCAGCACTTCATAGCCATCACTCCCCAACGTAATACAGGGTCTCCAACCCAGCCCTTCCGCGCCGCTGTCCCTCGCAAATGCCACATACGTACCTAGGTAGGTATCTTGGAATGCCGCGCTGGTCGCATACTCCTCCGGCGTACTCGGCGCTCGGAAGTCCGTGTGCATGCCTAGGCTCTTATTGTAGACGTGGCCGGAAGTAGTGAGGGCGGGCTCTTGGCGGAGGCTGCTGGTTTCCGTGGAGATGAGGGTTAGTTTAGCGGCTAGGGCAGCGGTCGAGTTGGGGTGCGAGGTTCCGGGCGGCTGTACGACGTGACCAAAGCGACGCCGTGATTGGCGGTAGTGCCAATTGTGGCTGGCTTGGTGGCAATCCAGTCCAATCTTGGTTTGCAAGCCGCCCCGGCGCGTTGTGTGTAGCTGGACCGGTCATCTACAAACAACCGGGACGAACGAAATCGAAAGAGACACCCCACTCTCCGCATACTCGCAACAAAGCCCTCGATAGTATCGGCCTCCATCTCTTGCATACGCTTCCGCTTCCGCCTACAGTCGTCTGCTAGACGCGCAGTTTCTTTGCGTGTGTCAAAGACACGACGTTGAAATAAGAAGCGAGACCCGCAGATGATCTGCCAGCAGGGTCTTGATGGACCCAATGGCGGTGACGTCACACCACGGAATAGAATAGGGAGGGTCGAAGCGTGATATGGACATGGACAGTGCCACCCAATATTTGGATGCGTACTCAAGGTTAGAAGCACGGAGCGCAGTTGAGGATTCCTTCTGGAGATGTACATTTGTGGCTTTTTTTTCTGCCAGATGCCATCCGCGCAGCCGCGGCGCGGCATGACGTGTGCGGTGCGGTGCGAGTCTTTAGCGGTGATCGGATGACAGGCTTGGTGGAGCCCCCATCCCTGTGCAAGTCCCAACTAGGCAATTCCCAGCCACCCTTCTCCATAGCAACGACAAGAGTAAATACTATTACTAGGTAGGTAGTCCAGCCCTCACCCAACTGCAACGCGATCCACACGCGGCCTTTCTCGAACGCTCGCGACTTGGGACAGACCACTCACACACGTCCACGCAGATCGGACCAGCCTCTGCTCGCCCGTGATTCGTTTGCTTGCCCACTGCTGACAGGGCGCTTCTTCAATCCCGCCCTATTTACTTGACAGTACTACGCACTCTTCCCTCGGATTTCCGATGTCCCAAGAGCAGTCCCCTCAAGACTTCGAGATACATGTCGACCCAGATTGTCTGAGTCCAGCAATGGAGGAGACGAACCACATCGACCAGTCTGACCTCCCTTCCACGGAGGAGGTTACACACCCTGGGCCCGACCACGTTGCCTCGACTGACCACGCTGACGACTCAGCCGTGCCTGAGATGGAGCCAGAAATCACGCACAAACCCGACACAGAGGACACACCCGCCGGAGAGCCCACCTCGGCAGACTTGAGTTGGAACTCTCGCGACGATGGGATACAAGATGGCTGCACGGGAGACGACATGCCCCAGGCAGACGAGAATGGGCCATCAGGCACCGAGGAGAGCACCCCGCAGGAGCAGCCTGAGGAACAGCAGGCTCTTCGTGACGGCGAGCAGTCGACCGATTCCGAGCAAGAAGGTGCTGCTGACTCTTCGGAACTTGGCTACTCTACTGACACGGACACCCACGATGACGGGGCTTCTTCCATACTGGAGTCGTGCGATCTCGAGAGACGCCACTCGCTCCGGACCGAAGCTCTGATCCAGGCTGCTGCTCGGGCTGTTGTATCCATGAGGCGAGACAGTCAAGGTGACGGGCAACAACACCACGAAGACGCACACGAATCCACCCTCAGCCTGACCACCACCGACGCCGATGATCCCGATGCGACCGTTCATCGGGACCACGACGATGCTACAACAAGTCGACCTGATTCCTCTGCCTCTCATACACTGCCTTCCCCGACTGCACAGTCATCGGTGGGAGAGAGTGCCGAAGGCTCCCACAATGATACAGAGGATGATGTGTTTAGCGACCGCAGTCCCCGAAGTTCCATCCACTCTTCGGACGAGCACTGTGACGATGATACGATTGAGCAGACGACCGAGAAGGGCCAGGAGTCTCCCTATGCAAGATCGCGCGTCACCTCTGGAGTCTCCATGTCCGGTGCATCGGTGGTTTCCGACCTGTCTCGCTTGTCCCGTTACGAAAAAGAAGACTTCATCCCCACGTCCCGCAGTAATCGCCCCGCTTTCCGCAGTCCATCCTCCGTCCGCGCCCTGCAAATGTCCTCCCCTACACCCTCCGTCATCACCTCTCCCACTCGATCTGCGAAGCGTCAGAATGGCTTCCCCACAATCTCGAGACTTGGAAGCCCGTCGGTGTCGGGTCAGTATCCGCCTAGAGGACGGCCGACACCGTCACGCTTCAAGAAGCAGGAAGCACCACTGGTCCTGCTTCATGTCACCTTGCTTCCCCTCCGCTGGGGCTACGGTGACATGATGAATCACTTCGAGGCCAAGAAACTTACACCTCTCGCTTTCTCCAGTGAGGGGATCAAGAATCTCCGCGGTGCATGGCGACAGCTGCAGGACCGTCTCGGCGATACGGTCCTTGAGCGAGGTATCCTTCTACCGCACCCTCAGAATGACTACGAGGTTCTTGAGGAGCGCATGTTAGAAACGCTCGAGCTACCACTGCGCCGTCGTGCTCGAATTCTCGAATGTGGCCACTACCTTGGTCCTTCGAATGAGATGACCATCAGTGACGACATTGAGACCGACTCTGAGTATAATAGTGATGTAGAGGGGTCTGACGCAGGTGTGAAGGAAGACAAGAGGCACTGGTGCAAGACTTGCAAAGGCGACATCAAGTACGAGGAGCTGGGTTCTGAGAGGGTCTTCCGCATCAAGGTATATGCCAGCAACGGTCTTATGAGCGCCGGTGCTTGGGAGGCCTGTTGGAAGGAGATGGAACGGGTCGACATCGAGGTCGAGCCCATCGTCGACTCGGGTATCCAAAGCGACCTGGCCAAGCTCTCTGCTGCCTTCGATCACGAGCAACAGCAGCAGTTGGAGGCGGAACAGAGCCAACAGGCAGAGGAGGAGCAGAGGTTGCAACGTGAAGTCGAGCAGCGCCTATCACTGGAGGAAGAGCGACAGCAGTTGGAGGCACAACGCCAACAATTTGAGGAGGAACGACGCCGAAGCCTGGAGGACTCACAACGGAAGCTGGAGGAGGAGCGACGGAAGATTGAGGAGGAGCAGCGACAACGTCTCGAGGAAGAGCGCCGACAGCAGTTCGAAGAGGAGCGTCAACTGCTGGAGGCACAACGACAGCAGTTTGAAGAGCAACGTCTGGAGCTCGAAGAGCAGCGCAAACTTGTCGAAGAAGAACAGCGACAGCATCTCGAGGAGACTAGGCGCCAAGAACTCGAGCTGGAGCAAAAGCTGATCGAAGAACAACGCCAACAGCTTGAAGAGGCTCGACAGCAGTTTGAGGAGGAGAGGCGCCAACGGCTAGAAGAGGAGGAAGAACTTCGCCGACTGCAGCGCGAGGAGGATGAGCAGAAGCAACTCGCTGCGTCGCGCTCGTCTTCACGTAACTCGTACGTCGAGGATGATCTTGCGTCACCATCCGCCGAGCGTGCCACGTCTACGGAGTTGGAGCCTCGCCGCCGAGATTCGGACCGACTTCGCGAGATCTACGGCAACCACAGCCGAGCATCATCTGACGGCTTAGCGGTCACCAACTCATCTCCGTCGATCCACATCCACGTCGACTCTGGTCGTCAGCGAGAAGAAGAGCAAAATTCCCGCCAGCTCGCCACCATCTCTACCCCTCGTGATAGTGGCCTCCTCACAGGTGCCACACATGAGTCGCGTCACTCAGACTCCTACATTCCTCCTCCCTCGCCACCATCTCCCTCTCTGAACACCTACCAACGGCGTGAGGGCCAGCGTAAGTCGCTGGACTCCGCGTCACTGCCGGAGCTGCTCGGCGAGACGATTCGGGTGCTTCTCCAGGATCCTAAGAACGTCGCCATTGCTGTTTTGGTGGTGCTCATTGCGATACTAGCGGGGCAGTTTGCCACGCGGGAGGAGCGCGGCATGGAGATCTACAAGCCGCAGCAGCACTACCAGCACCACCAGCTAGATTCACGAGACCCCGTCGGGCAGGTGATCATGAATACGCCTCCTACTGTGGAGACAGTGTACAAGACCATCACGTCCAAGACTCCTCCGCAGGTGGCATCTGTCTCTCGAGATGTCGAAATCATCTACCAGACAGTGACGCAGTACCCCACACAGGAGACAGCTACCCGCGTCGTTGAGACTGTCTACTCCACCGTCACGGCCACCGCTCAGCACGCGATCGAGGCATCCGACGAAGGGGCGACACCCGAAGTTGCCAGTGAGTTACCACCCACTAGGGCGGACCCCAGCCTTGATTTATCATTCGATTCCTTGGAGGACGAAGCCAGTATTCCCACTGTTGCGTCCTCCTCTTTTATTGCTATTGGATCCGATCCGTTTGTTTATTCCGCGTCTGCTGCCCCGGAACCTGAATCTGACGAGGTATTCTTCAAGACCGCCGCCTCTGATGAGGTTGAGTTTGGAGATGTTGCCCAGGACTTTGATGCGTCGACATCGGCCGACACTTTTACGCATAAAGTAGACTTGAGCACTGCCTCGGTGTCAAGCAGCAAGATCGAGGACTATGAGATGGACACGGTTCCCACAACATCATCACACTTGACCACAACCACGACGAATACTGGCACTAGAACAAAGACGTTGAAGGAAAGCGAAACGTTCACCGAGACCATCGCCAAGACCATAACGCCCGCCAAGCCAGATTTGGACTTGGAAGTAATTCCGTCTGGTTGTGACGACACATACTGCGGGCTCTTGGAAGATGACCTGGATGAGAACGACGTTTCGTGGGAGACATATGCCGAACCCGTACTTTTCATGTCTACTGCCACGGAGATGACCTGCGCGGTCGATAAACCTTCGATCCAACCTGTGGATTCTGGGAATGCATGAGGGCGACGGTGCGTGATTTTGGAGGAAGGGCGCCCTTCGTTTGCTGTCATTCGGGGTTGGTCACATGGACCATTTATGCAATGACGGCAGCGCAGAGCTGTTGTTGGTGAGAGCTGTTGTTCAGAGGCGTTTCCCCTTCCCAGTCAAATTTCCTGGTACAGACTCTTTTGCTGTACCATTTGCTTTATCTCTGATGATCCCTGTGCAACAACCATGAAAAATCATCGAGCGAGCGAGCAAAACTGTTTTTGGTGCTGCATTTGAAGCGGAGGACATCACATGCGGCGCAACACATCATGATGGAAGCAGGTAGATGCACGTGTAGATAGATCAGCTTGTCAATACACAATAGGAAATGGAAGGGTACCTCTCGTATCAGCAAGTGTCTGCAAGGCAATACGTCACCGTCTCGGACCACTGCCCTTCTCTGAATGAATATACAAGCTCATACCTCCACCGGTCTATTCTTTGACGGTTGAGATCTTGAATCCTCGAGGACAGAGCTTCTGGAATACGCCCTGAGGATCGTATTTGGCCGTAACCACGCTGATCTTGCCCACGTTCTCCCACCATAGCTTCCTAGAGCGTCTTGGCTGTTGTGGGAATAGTCCAGGTACGTCCATGGGCACAGGGCGTCCTTGTCAGCGGCGAAGCTACGGACCTCGTCAACGAGAGCTTGGACCCGAGAACGGATCCAGTCAGCTAGCTCAGCTGTTCGCACACTCGCGCTCGCCTGCACCATGACAGCATCATATGGGTACTTGTCGAGACCCATGATGTTCCCACCGGCGGCCTTTGATGTTTCGGCCTAAAAGCGCTGGCAAGCGCAGTGACAGGTGAGTTCGCCGGACTCAATATGCGCTGCCCTCTCTTTACCAAGCTGGAAACACAGGCCGGATGTTCTGGTTATGATGCTGGCATCATTCTTGAATGTGTGGTGTACCATATGTTGCTGGTCAAAGTAGTTAGCAGTAGAACACACCTTTCCCAGGGGACGTTACAGGGCTTACAAGAAGATCCTCGGAATTTCTGAGTAGGGTAACAAATCCTGTATCTTGACCGCCTTATAGTCGCTGAAGGCCTCGGGTAGAGCAAGAAATCCTTTAAAAGCATTATTAGGCTTCTCGACCCCGGCGACGTTCTAACAGATAGCCAGGATACTCGCACCACCGTACTGAGGCTGATTGGGCCGCTACAAAGGTCGTATTGCTGTCTTGATCACTATGCGTATTGGCAGTGAAATCGACGAGCGCGTCCACCGCAGCGGGCAGGATACCAATCGGCTTCAAGGATACACCGCCCCATACTGCACCTTTTGGGTAAGTTCTCAACGAGAAGCGTGTAACGATACCGAAGTTGTTACTGCCGCCTTTCAGCACGCGGAATGAATCCTCGTGCTCATCCTCGGTGGCGGTAATAATGCTCTGTAATAGTTTCGTTTATATAATAAAGGATGCTTAAAAGCCAGCACTTAAGATTATATAGCGCTCTTAACAATAAGTGGCGGTTGTTTTTCAAGCTGTTGACATAGCTATAAAAGCTGTAACAGTTTCCTTCATACAATGGAGAATGCTCGAAAGCCTAGCACCCAAGATCATACTGTCGAAATAGTAGTATTAAGGTTGCTCCTGTAGTCTAGTATGGCCTGATGGTGGGGCGCCGACTACGGACTGCGGGGTGTGAACTTTGTCAATTGGAGACGATTTTGCTGCAGGAAAATTTCCAGGAACGGAGTCATTTTTGTAGCCAAGCATGACCGCTTGACTTCGCAAAAGAAAACAGACAGCGACAAATGCCCCAACGTGACTATTCCCTTGTCCACTTTGCAAAGTTCACTCCGAACAAACACTTTCCTACGGCCTTTCCCACGGCCTCGTCAAGATAGACTCCAAAGACTCGAAGCCTACCCGTCATGTCGACCTTCGGCGAGTATTTCAGGGTCACCACGTACGTTGTGCACATTGTGCACCTCCCCATCCTCCTGTGGTCACACTTGCGCAGCTTCCGCTCTGGATCTGGGGACTGACAGGGTCTCTTTCAGCTACGGTGAATCCCACTGCCGCTCCGTCGGCTGCATCGTCGATGGCTGCCCGCCCGGCATGGCCCTGACCGAGTCCGACATCCAGCCCCAGATGACACGACGCCGCCCCGGCCAATCTGCCATCACGACCCCTCGAAACGAGAAGGACCGTGTACAGATCCAGTCCGGCACAGAGTTCGGCGTCACACTCGGCACACCCATTGGCATGCTGGTCATGAACGAGGACCAGCGGCCAAAGGACTACGGCAACTCGACCATGGACCTATACCCGCGCCCGTCCCACGCAGATTGGACCTACCTCGAGAAGTACGGCGTCAAGGCCTCCTCCGGCGGCGGCAGGAGCAGCGCAAGAGAGACAGTTGGGCGGGTAGCCGCCGGTGCCATCGCCGAGAAGTACCTGCGGCTGGCCTACGGTGTGGAGATTGTCGCTTTCGTCTCGAGCGTCGGCGGCGTCCACCTCTTCCCTCCCACACCCGAGCACCCCTCGGCCAGCACCAACCCCGACTACCTCAAGCTGCTCCAGACCATTGACCGCAAGACGGTCGACGAGTTCCTTCCTGTGCGGTGTCCCGACGATGCTGTCTCGCGGAAGATGGAGGACTACATCGCTGAGTTTCGCGACAAGGCGGATAGCATCGGAGGAACGGTGACCTGCGTCATCAGGAACGCTCCGTCCGGACTGGGTGAGCCGTGCTTCGACAAGCTGGAGGCCATGCTCGCGCATGCCATGCTGTCCATTCCCGCGACGAAGGGGTTCGAGATTGGCTCGGGTTTCGGCGGGTGCGAGATCCCCGGCTCGATACATAACGACCCTTTCATCCCCGCCGAGACGGCCCAGAGCATGGAGACAGGTGCGGATAAGGCCGGCCTGCCGAGGCCAAAGTTGACGACCAAGACGAACTTCAGCGGTGGTATCCAGGGTGGGATCGCGAATGGGGCACCCATCTACTTCCGGGTGGGGTTCAAGCCCGCTGCAACGATTGGGCAGGCGCAGACGACGGCGACATACGACGGTTCGACTGAGGGGGTGTTGGCCGCCAAGGGACGACATGACCCATGCGTGGTCCCGCGGGCGGTGCCGATTGTCGAGTCCATGGCCGCGCTGGTTGTGATGGACGCAGTGTTGGCGCAGCAGTCAAGGAGCATGGCGAGAAGCTTGCTGCCACCGTTGAATGCTGGTGGCGAGAAGGCGAAAGCATCGTAAAACAGCCAGAAAACATAGTGCTGCGGAGATAACGTGCAGTGTCGGGGATGTGGCGTAAGGCATGGAAAATTACTAGACGGCAGAGGAGGCCATCTCAAAGTGGATACAGGAGTCGCTCGGTCAATCGGCAATTTTCTTAGACGGCGCAAACAAGCAATTGGCCCATGGCTGATTCACATTCCTTCTTTATGATGCTGCTCCTGTCTCATTGCCTTCTGACAGGCCTTAGTGCCTAACAACATCGGTGGTCAGGGGCTAGAATGTGTCCCGTATACGGCCTCTTATGACAGCCACGGGCTGGAACAGGTCGACACGTCCACCCGACGAGTGGTACGGCCAGCAAACTGACCATCCCGTCGGACCATCCCGTCGGACCATCCCGTCGGACCATCCCGTCGGACCATCCCGTCGAATGGGCGGAAGACTGTCAGGAAGCTGGATGCCGCTCAGACGGAATATATTTGTGGTGTGCTATGTGCAGGTTCTCTTGCTTGATATTGCGAACAGGTTGTGACCAAGGCCGTAGAGGAAAGGCGGCAATGGGGGGCTGGTGACAAAGATGAGACTTCCTGCTATGTCAACAACAATGCATCCCAACAGAACCCTCATCTACAAGTGCTACAAGATTGTCAAGACCCCCTTCCACGCCTCTCGTATTGACTGGCAAGTGGTGATGAACTTGAAAGGTCAAATGGATTTAGCCGAGCGATGAATGTGAAGATGGTGCCTCTGTTCTAAGAATTGGGTTCATTTCCGCATACAGAACAGCAATGATCACTACTTTGTATATACAAGAACCGAGGCGCACAGCCACCTGCACTCAAAAGGTTGTTCTACATGAAAGCGCTTTTTGAGATGACTCCACTTGGGGCTTGCTCAAGATGACTTCCTCCGCATTGCGTGTAAGTGCGGTGGCTTATAGTGATGCCGAGCGAGTCTTCGTCACATTGTTACCTGTC
>MUZK01004151.1:0-25381 GCA_003013055.1 Juglanconis sp. DMW523
AGCCATGGCTGTAATGATTGAAACACTTGTCAGTATCTCATGGCCTCTTCTCAAGAGAGCTCGCGTAGCCGCTTCAGTTTAGCAACGAAAGCAAATATAATGTTGCTGTATTTGGCCTGTTCATAGGAGAATATCCGACAGGGAGATAAAAGTGTGCTCCCCCCCCCCCCCATTGAAGAACGTCATGGATACAAAATTGGGCTGGTGAACAATTTCGTCTTCCACTCATCCCATGAGCCGTCGCATCCGTCTTTCCCTGTGGTGTGCACGAGAGTTGCAGTAAACCAAACGAGTCGCGACCTGTATGCTTTCCAAGACAACAACACCGATACAGCAAGAAAGCCAATGGTCGCCTTGAAAGTCTGCGATGACACAAAGACCGAGTTGGACGGCGCCGCAAATCTTCCAAGTTAACGTGATTAGCCTTTGTCGATGGAGTCTATTAGAATAGAACATATTGGGGCCGAGTAAGCAGCACTTGACGGCGCAGCCATCAAAGCAGTCCCAGTCCCAATGAGGGTATTAATGCATTCCGAGTTCCGAGTGCAAACAAGATACGGAAGGCAAGCGATTTCACTTTCACCGTTATATGTAATGATGGGGAAGAAGACGCGAATAGCAGGCACAGTGCTCATAGGGTATGTGGCCTGAACAAGACTTGTACCGCTAGTAAACCCGTGGTCTACGAAGAAACAAATGCATGACATGAAAGTAAGAAGATGTGATAGACAGAGAAGCCCACGAGAGCCGAGGTCGAAAAGAACAAAATAGGAGGGTTGCCCTAAGCACAAATAGTTCGAAGATGTAGGGATGTAGGATTGCACAATCCTCTCGATTCCAGAAACCAAAACGACTCGCGGATAGCACCGAGTTACGACTAGCATATAGGTCGAACGCGGAAGAGCCGTTCTAGTGGGCGGCACAGAGCATAAGGACGGAGAGGCGCGACATATTGCTCAGAAGACCGAATACATCGCTGATGTCAGCTGGTGGAGATAGTCGAGAAGAGCGTCTCTTGCGGCAGAGTTGGACAGAAAAGCGGTGACGTGGTGAAATCCCGGGCCGGACCGCTTGGGGCTGAACCTCGTGTCATAGGCTACCTGGCCCAGAACAACATACAGACTCGTTGGTGTGTCGCACGACTGATCGAAGCGAGGCTCGCTCAGAGTTGTCCCGAAGGAGTCAGGCGTGGCCTCATTCCCATACCAAGATGTCAAGTGGTGGTGAGCTGGCAGCCTTGCGAGTTTGCGAGTTGCGGCTGGACTGCATGTGTCGATAAGGACGGAGGCTGTTTGCGAGAAAAAAGATACGCATGAAGTCAGGCCATGTGTACTATGTAAGCCATAGTAGGCCTTCCACACTGCATGACGAAAGGGTGTGGTCGTTGTGATGCCTGGCCACGAACTGCCACGAACTGCCATGTCGTAGGGCTGAAGACAGCAACAGCCTCGGCAGGATCCGCTTTTATTCTGGGCTCGTCCAATCACATAGGTAGTGGCTTTCTCGGCCGAGTCTCGCCGAGTCTCGCCGATTCCGTCCCGACGACCGACCGACCTCACCTGCTCATCTAAACCTCTTCGACGGCTTGCGTGCATCACGTATTTGCTTAGATTTCATATGCGTCTGACTGACTCCCACAGTGTCGGGTCTCCCTGACTTAAGCAGTCCATCCATCTGGCACACCATCGGCATATGCCTTTCATACGAGCATACGATAAACACCCATTTTCCCCATCTCTTTGGCACCTGCTGTCGCCCATACACACCCTCTCAGCATCGTTTTGGAGCCATTGCTTACACAAAAGGACACCACACATTATCCCTCTCTGGGTCCAAGTGCGCGGCACCTACTGTTGTGTCATATTCTGCTGGTTGAGCCATCAGCAAGGCCGCTTGAGGGGCCGCTTGAGGGGCCGCCCATCCAACAACACCATGGCTGTTGGCTGCCTTTGTCACGAGGATGCTTCCATCTCGAAACATCTCGAAATGCAGCAATCGATATGGCCGCAAGACAAGACTGATACATCCTCAATCCCGCTTGCAACCAGGCATCAGCGCTAACTTCCGATACAGACTATGGTCAACTTGTTCCATCGGATACGAGCTTCCAAACCTCGAGCCTTTGCAGCAGCACCATTAAGGGTGGCGTGTCTCGCACTCCAGATACGCTGTATTACATCTCGGCCAACGTATTCCTCAACCTTGGATGCACCCTCCTCCATCTTGACGTCAACCTTACTTGCCTGTCTTCTCCAACCTCATACATGGTGTGCTGAGACATGTGCAGGTACTGTAGTGCAGGTACTGTACGAGACGAGCCGCGACTCGAAGGAATAGCCCAGATGGTCTCAACGCTGCTTGTCTGTTCGCATCATCGTTGTCATTGCGCCATCTGTAACGGCTCGCCTCTGCCTCAAACATGAGCACTCACAACGTCTGTGGCTGGGATCTGGACATCTCTCTCCACATCCTGTCGTCGGACAGACCACACTCTCTTGTCTTGAACTTCAATTTCGCCGTTCGCTCTGTGCGACTACCCCTACGCATCTGTCCCTTTTACCTGCATGTGCCCACCTCATGGCTGGCACGCCGTGCCACCTGCCTCGTCATTTTGACAGCTATCATTTGTATCTTTCCATCTACCGTATGCCTGCATCGTCGGCATGTTCCTGGTCTGTTCACAACCTGTTTGCTTTCCCAGCTTCCGTCCATACCTGCGTTGCCTCGTCGGCTATTGCCACCCACTGGTCTCCCGTATGTCGACGTCCCACACCCCCGGCTTTTCTGGCTGGTACCGTGACCAGTGGCTCCTTTGTATGGATCTGTATGGGATGGGCAACATGGCATCGCGGTTATGCCATCCAATCAGTTCTGTACCATCAAGACCACACAGCCCAAACTCCCATTCCTGCAGCCTTCGCATTCCAAGATGATCACATGAGATCAGTCTTCTCTCGTCTATAACGGCCTCGCCATGTTGATTCACCTGGTATGACTCTTGTCTCCCGTCAACTTGATTACCTGCAATCAAAACCTGAGTCCTCGCCGTTCTTGGCGGGTTCTTCTCGACGCCCCCAGGCAGTTCTTCGCCCACCGGCCCCGGTGCTTGGCATGGTGACCTCGGAAACAAGACTCGTGATGCCCGAGACATGGACCATGACGATCAGTCTTGACGTGCTCTCTCGCTGCTATAAAGTAGGCCTGGTCGTCGGTACACCTCCACCTCAACCTTCGTGATGGCTTTGGATATCGTCTAACTTGTGTCTCTCCTTCCTACCAATCGTCTCTTTTCTTAGCCTTACCTACCGGATTCCTCTGTCATTCGTTCTTCGCTTGTTGCGCTTCTCAGCAGCGGTCATGGGAGTTGGCCAACTCGCCGGACTGGCTTCGACCGGTCTGGCTACCTTGGCCATGGCTGAAGACCTTCTCTTCTATAATAATATGACCTATCAGGAATATACCCAGGCAACGGATGTATTAGGTTATACAGGTACAGTGACTTCTAGCCTGCTCTCTAGGTATTCGCCGCTGATCAACTGATGCCTGTAGCTCACGTCGCCTCTCCCGAGGAATGGAACAGCTATACCACCGCGGATTTTGCGAAGTACAAGGCCATTATCATTCCGGATCCAGACTGTGGTTCTGTTGATGACATTGCCTTCTTGGATGCGACGAAAACGGCATGGAGCCCTGCTGTTCTGGGCAACATCATTCTCATCGGCACCGACCCTGGTTTCCACTCATCGAGTAGGGATGGAGCTATCACGCTCATGGACGATGCGGTCCAGTTCGCTGCATCTGGCAACGGTACTGGACTGTACTTCGCTTTGTCTTGCTACTACGACTCGGTCGACTCGGCTACTGTTGACTCACTTTCTGAATTTGGTACTATCGATGTTCGAGGGCAACTAGCTTGTTACAATGATGCCCACCTGGTTGCCAACTCATCTGCCCTCGGGAAGCTCGATGACGCCGCTCTCAGCGACTGGTCCTGCAGTGTCCACGAAGTCTTTACCGACTACCCAACCACCGGTCTTTATGGTTTCGAGCCGCTTGCCATCGCCGAGGGTGCCACCGGAACTGGTCTCAAGGATTTCGCCGACGGAACCAGTGGCATCCCCTATATCATCGTGAAGGGGGCCACCCCGGCTGGTTGTGGTGACGGCGTCTGGGATCCGAGCCTGGAAGAGGAATGCGACGACGGGCCTCTGAACGGGACACCGGAGAGCGAGTGCTCTTCCTCCTGCAAGTGTCTTAGCGGTTCAGTCTCCCCAGGTATCTGCCGGAATGTTACCAGTAGCTCTACGTCGTCCATGCCAACCACTACGGCGACAAATTCCAGGTACGTGGTGCTCAATCGAGGGGGAACACCAAGAGACCCCGGTAGAAGTGTAAAATAATCGGTCGCTAATCTGTTACAGCTCTTCGTTGCCTTTACCTACTACGTCTTCCCTTTACAGCAACACGAGGTAAGTCAATACTGAGGTATGGTGTGCGTACAGAGCCAAGAGCACTGACCGAGTAAGCTCGACACCCTTAACGTGGCCGACAAGCTGGCCTACCAGTTGGCCGCCAAACTCAAGGTAAGCAGACTCTCTTCTGGTGTGACACCAAAGATTGGATGTTGGGCTAAACACTGAGAAGCTCGGTTGCATCGTCTACTCCATATCCAATCTCCAACTCGAGGTGAGCACGCGTCCCCGACCGCCCTTTAAGCCCCGGTGACTGACTTTCCTCATCAGCGTTGCCTCTTCGTCTTCGACTTCGCCGCCACCAGCCTTTACAAATTCAAGGTGCGTATTTAACGAGACTATGACATGTTAAATGTCGCTCACAGTTTCGTAGCTCGGCACCTGTCGCGACCACTTATTTGTCATCTTCATCACCATACCCTGAATCTTCTCCACCTGCTTCTAACGAAACAAGTGCGGCGTCCTCTACTGGCGCAACTACCGAAAGGTAAGCAATGCTCTCCAGTCTCTGAAGTTCTGCGGTACAAATTTGACACAGGTGCAGCGTCGGACCTACGGTCTCGACGGGCTCTGCTTCCACGGCTCCTGCCAGCTCGAGGTCAGTGAGACTTCCTATATACGTCTGGTGAAGAGACTAATCATTTCCTCCAGTGCGACTCCACCAACCACCACGCCGATCTGGAGCGCGAACGTTTCGTCGGTTTTGCCTTCCTCCTTTGCTCCCGGAAACTCAAGGTAAGGCCTCAAGCTTATGCCGCTGACTGTCGACCCGCACTAAGAACTAAACCAGCACGTCTCCTGCGGCAACATCATCTGCTCCAGCCGGCTCGAGGTACGAACTCCAGCCTATTTGTCCGTTATAGACTTCTGACTATACTTTAGCCCAACTCTAGAGTCCACCGGTGCCTCATCTGCACCGCCGCCTTCGTCCCCGGCCGCCTCCAGGCATGTTTGTTCGGGTCCTCAAAAACTACTCTTGCATGACTAACCTTGAAGATAGCCCCGGTACTACGGGTTCACCTGCGCCTAATTTTTTAACAAGACCCAGTGCATCATCTACGGCAGCGGAAAGTACCTATCCAATTGTGAATGCCACTATTCCTTCTGGCAGCTCGGCGCCATCGTCCGCGCCATACACAAACTCCAGGTATGTGAAGGAAAATCTGATAAGGTTTCTGTCCACAAATGGACCGCGGCACTATAAGAGGGCTGGAGATTATGGACTGACTTATCAGTGCTCCTACGGAATCTGCTAGTACATCACCCGGCAACTTGTCGTCCACCATTCTTGGAAGCAGTACGCCGGTACCTAGCGAAACTGCTGGATCGTCATCCGCCTCATTCCCAATCTCTGAGGGCCCAAGGTAAGTGAGGGGGATAGCCATTACATAATTGGCATCGTGCTGACTATATGTCAGCGGAACCCCTGCCACCTGGCCTGGGCCACCTCTGTCCACCGGTCCTCCGACTCCACCAAGCTCATCCTCACCAGGAGCGAACTTTTCTTCGCCTGTGGGATCAAGTAGCGCTGAGATGACGCCCTCATCTTCTGAGCCAGGGTCAAGTTCCATCCCACTGGCCACAGGGCCGTCTGTTTTGCCACCGGGGAACTTGAGCTCCATCCCAACCCCATCCGCCTCCGGCCCTGGCCCCTCCATCGGACCGTCCAGTGCTTCTTTATCCGAGTCTCCCTCAAGCGTGCCCCCTTCATCGGTGGAAAGCTCGAGTGCATCCGCACCGGTCACGAGCTTGACTGCGGCTCTGTCAAGTGGGTGGCCAACTCCATTCAACACAACGTGGCCTGGTCCTTGGCCCTGGCCCAGCGGTTCATGGCCCTCGTCGTGGCCGGCTCCACCCGGAGCCTCCTCTTCAGGGTCCCCGCCTTCGTCGTCGAGCAGTGAACCGTCTGAGGCCACCACTAGTGCCAGCCCTATTTCACTGCCCGCGAACTTCAGCACTGCTCCTGGAGGAGGATCCTCGTCTACATCGTCGGCAGTTCCGTCTACGGGACTGCCTCCTTCAAGCGCCGATACCGGCTCGTCAAGTTCCAATGAGTTTCCTACTGCCTCGACCACGATTACAAGAAGTTACACGACTGTCATCGCGACCAACTTTTCTACGTCACAGATCACGGACCTGACAACTACAGGGGTCACCACAAGAACTTACCCTCCACCTTCATCATCGCCGCTTTCTGTATCGTCCTCCTCGTACTCAAAGCATACTAAGTCGTCATCCTCAAGCATTCCGTCTTCAAGCCTGCTGTCTTCAAGCGGCTCATCATGGAACGCCTCAGCGTCAGATGGTCTTACGCCGAGTTCCTCTGCATCAATCCCTCTGACCACTGGACCAGTGTCCTCAGGACTATCATCTTCGGAGCTACCGCCCTCGAGTGCGACATCCTCAGGTCTCCCATCGTTAGGCCTGCCATCTTCAAGCGGCACATCCTGGAGCTCCTTCTCGGAAAGTATTTTCTCGAGCTCTTCTCTACCGGGCACTGCATCATCCGCACCACCTTTGTCAAGCGCCAGCGCACCTGAAACAAGCCCGGCGTCCTCGGGAGCACCGTCTTCCGGTATCCCCTCTTCTGGTCTTCCGTCCTCGAGCCTGCCATTCTCGGGCACGCCATCTTCAGGCAGTCTCTGGAATTCTACGTCGTCGGGAGCTCTTCCGCTAAACTCTTCTCCGTCCATCCATTTGACGACTGGACCAGTATCGTCGTTGAGCGCTTCAGCAACAGGGAAACCGTCTTCAGGTGTGCCGTCTTCGGGGCTTCCTTTCTCAGGCTTGCCATCTTCGAGCTTGCCTTCAAGCGTCCCTTCATGGAATTCCACTTCGTATGAAACACCCCCATCGAGCTCTGCTTCCTCGGGCACCGGGTCGTCTGGGCTCTCATCAAGCAGGACCGAATCGAACGCGGCTTCATCGTCGACGATATCAGCCCCTGTCTCTACCTCAAAATCGGGCAGTGGTGCTCTGACGACTCGCCCGCCGACCACGTTCACCAGCAGCTATGCCACCACGATCGCTACCAACGAATCGACGACGCAGATCACGGATCTCACAACCACCGAAGTCACGACCATTACCCTTCCATCATCCAGCGCGCCGACTTCTAGCGAATTGGCAACAATCACTGGCCCCGGCAATCTTTCACCCTCCCCGTCCAGTGTGACAGGCCCGACCAGCTGGGGATGGCCCAACCCGACGAGCGGCTCGGTTCTGCCATCAGGTTCTGCGCCTGATACCTCGAGCCTCTCAACGTCCCTTCCGCTGTCGTCTCTGCCTTCTAGTCCGAGTAGTCCGGCTGCGTCAAGCTCTGTGGCCTCGTCCTCACTAGTTATTGGAAGTACATCTTCGGTTGAACCATCGACCAGCGTCTCCTATCTTGTTGGTAGCCCACCTGCGTCCTCCGGCCCCAGTGGATCATCGTCCCTATCGGTCAAGAGCCCGTCAAGCCTGCCAACAGACGGCCCCTCATCTGTCTCCTCGTTCGTGTTGACGTCCCTTCCTTTCTCCTCCGTCACTCGGTCGCCTCCAAGCTCAAGCACTGGCTTGGCATCGCCATCTGAAGACCTCCACTCATCCGCCACCAGCGTTTCTCCCGAGTCATCTCCGCTGTCCAGCACTGGTAAACCTAGCTCTAGTGCTGCCAGCGGCACGTCTCCCGCGAGCAGCAGCAGTCTTCCGGCATCCTGGTCTAGTAACGGCACATCGAGCACTCTTCCGGGGTCAGGGTTACCATCTGCCTCACTGTCGATTCCTGGATCCCTGTCCGTGACTGAGCCCTTGGCGTCAGTTACACTCACCTCTGGCCTGTCATGGAGCTCGCTGAGCAGCTTACTCCCTAGTTCGTCCTCCAGCGATGCATCTCTGTCCAGTTCCGGCGAACCAGGCTCCATATCTTCCACACCCGGACATAGCAGCAGCGCTGAGCAGACGACTAGCAATAGCTATCCCGCTTCCTCTCCAGGATCCTCAGTTTCTGCCGCTAGGTCGTCTTCGGCTCCAAGTACGGCCTTGAGTTTCTCGGCGCCGGCGTCATTGTCAACTGGTGCTTCGCCATCATCAAGTTCTGCTGGTGAGACCATCACGAGCGGTCACGGCGCCTCGACTGAGCCCGCCAGTGCCTCAAATTTGGTCTCATCTAGCAGTCCGGCGGCATCAAGCTCATCCGCTGTAAGTAATAATGGAAAGCCGCTCTTTCAAGAAACTATGTCAAGTCTAATGTAGGAAACAGACGCCTTTGTCATCTTCTCCATCATCCAACGGAGGAGCATCCGGTACAGCATCGGAGTTGTCATCTTCGTCAGCGGCCACTTCGTCGAGCCCGCTGACCCCGACTCCCTATGGACCACCAGACACCGAATCATCGTCAGCAGCCCCGGAATCGTCGTTGACATACCCAGCCGGGGAGCCTCCCAGCAGCTCGGCCGGGCCACCAGACCTGCCCACGACGAGCGGAGTCTCCTCAATCTCCCCTGTCACCGGCAGCGATGGCAGCTCAACACCGACGACGGGATCACCATCCATCTCGGGGGGTCCACCGTCTAACACTCCTGGCTATCCATCAAGCAGCTCGGAGCCCTCTGGGTCTAGCAATCCGACTGCAGGCTATTTGTCGTCCTCCGCTGGTCCTGGGCCTTCGTCCAGCTCAGCTCCGGGTAGCGGAGAGTCGACCCCATCGGCTGGCACAGTATATTCCTCGACGTCGCTAGAGACGGGCTCTGAGGGTCTTCTCCCCACGAGCACATTTTCGACGAGCACGAGATCTTCCAGCACCAAATTGAATCCCAACCCTGGCGGATATGGTGGATATAGCTATCCAGCTTCATTCCCGCATGGAGACTCGAGCTCATCTGCTCCCGACAGTCTCCCGACTGATGATGGCTGTGACAAATGGGTTGGTGTAGAGGTTATCATCATGGTTGACGAGGTTGAAATATGCCCCGATGGGCAGACTAGTGAGCGACACTGCGAGTTCTAATGTCATACAGCGTGCTAATAGAGGGACATAGCCACAACCACATCGACCGAGACGTACGAGATCATGACACGCTCCATCTGCGCAACCTCGATGCCCAGCGCCCCCTGCTACATCTGCGCCTTTGGCCAGCCCACCGGAACAAATTTAGTCACCGTCACAGTCGTACGTCCGCCCCCCCCCCCAAAAAAAAACCCTTTATCTCCCACGCCTACCTTGCTGACCTCGCTCGCTCACAGACCTCCAACACCAAGAAGCCCGACCCCGAGCCAACCCTCGCCGTGAAAAAGTGCGCCACCTGCGAGCGTGCTGTCATCAAGACATCCGTGCCAGGCCATGAACCAGGCGGTGACTGCTATGGCTGCGCACCCTCCTCCACCGGCACCGAGACCTCGACAGCGGCGCTGACGCTGACCGATACCGAGACCATCTCCCTAGGCAGCTACCCGGCGGCCGCCACGTCCACCAGACACAAGAGTAGCAGTGATCCCGGCGCCTCCGAGTCCGTCATCACGCCGACGCCCGTCACAGCGCCCACAGGAAACACGCCGTATGGCCCGCCTTCCGCGAACCCGACGTACGTCACCGCGGGCTCGGCGCGCACCATTGCCCGTGGCGGCGTGGCCGGGTTCGTGGTCATGATGGCGGCGGTGTTTGCTTGGTAGAATTTCGCAGCATGTTTGCCCGAGAATCCGAATTGCTATATCCAAAAAAAAAAAAATACCTTTCGTGGATGGCCTTCCAAAAGTCGATGGAGCATTTTGGTTTGAGCATCAACTGGAAGTCACTTAGATCTATGCCTACCCGTCCATCATTTTGAGCAACACTCAACCCGTCAAGGCAACGGAACGACGGGATATGTAATTTGTGTTTTTTTCACCAGGTTTAATTTCATCATTCAAGGGAGAAGAGGAGGCTCGCCTGTATTAACTCCATTCCTGCGTCAATTTAACATTTGTGTCGTTGCAAAATAATGCTTCCGAACGTGGTGGAAGTGTAGCTGCTCACACTACAATATCGCTCACAGTGCCAAGTCGTCGCCGAGAAACACTCAACAGACGCGAAGTCCCGATCCAAATCAAGAGGTAAGGTTTGCTCATTATCGTGCCTCGTCCAATCACTTTCACATGGGCATCGGAAAATTAAGTAGGTATATGATTGCAGGCTGAGCCTCGTTTGCGCCATAATGCAGCCTAACGTCTAGCCGGAACGTCCGCCTGAATGGTGTCTGGGTGTGCGTGCGGATGGATGTATGTGTACCTGTATATATATATATAGACCGTTCCTGCAATATCCAGCAGGGGCTTGAGACGCGACCAAAATGAAGGCTTGTCTTTGTAAATGAGAAAACGCCCACCCCCAACCAGAGCTATGCAAGCCGAACAGAACAGAGTGGGTTGGCGGGTTGTTGTCGCCTTGCACCGAATGGCAGATACCCAAAAAGCCACACAAAGGCCCGTTTCTCGGGCGAAAACCATCAAGTCTCTAAACTCGTCAAGTCGTGCATTCTGTTCAAGGAAAAATTCCGTCCATACTCCAATCATTCTGCTGCGCTCTTCTCAGGACTTCCCGGCCCTTTTCGGTCAAGTCTGGCCTTCCGCCATTGCCAGTGACCTGCTCAAAGTAGACGGGTTTGAACTCGATTCCTGCCTTTTCCCTCTCTCTAGCCTTTTCCCGCTGTGCTTCTTCGAGATCCTGCTTGAGAGAGGTGGCCTTGGCAAATTGCTTGGAGGTGATGGCCTGGGTAACTCCGTGCCAGAGTTTCAGCGATTCGTGGTCCAGCTGTTTTTCCAAAGGCGGGAGAGACTTGGGAGCCACGCTCAGAGGGCCAATGTCGATGATGGTAGTGCGAGCTTCTGGTGGGTGGGAATCCTGAAATGGACTGTTAGTGACGGGAAATCCGGAGACAAATAGTACCATGGAGAAGGGCCCGAGAACTCACAAATGGCTTGGAGCCCATGGTGAACTGGACCTTGTCCTTCCAGGCGCCACCTAGTCTCACCACGATGTCCTCCTCGGGGACGTCCTTGATCTTGACCTTGTTGTCATTTTCGGGGTCGTATCTGAAAACGATACCTTCCATCTTGTTCGTGGAACCCCTCAGCCAGCCCTCGTCGAAGTAATTAAGGATTGCCTTCAATTTGGTGTCGGGGCAAGTGATGTAGGCGGCATCCCCGACGGTGACGCTGAGCGAGCCGCGGAAAATTCCGCCCAAGTGTGCGGCAGGGTGCTTCAGCTGGTAGGTTTCGTTGTTCCTCTTTTCCAAGGTAATGAAGATGCCCAGGTTGTGCTCTCCAGGGCTCACCTTAATAGAGGTACCGGTGAACTTTGCGCTGAGCTGGTCGAAGCCTCGGGCGTAGATGCCCTTCTGGGGACAGTCGACCCAGAAGGCGCTCACGGGAGGATGATGGGAGGTCTGCTCGGTCAGATAGGATATGCGAACCGGGGCAGCTAGGTTGTTGCCGGTCTGCGGAACAGAGACGGTAGAGGCACCTCTTGAGCCACCCGAACCGAGTCCCGAGGGTATGGGCTGCTTTGCGGATTTGACGCTGGAGGCACTACTACCGGGCACACTTCCGGCGGCGGCAAGTTGTTTTGTGGTGATCCTCGGCGCATTGTCTTCGGTTTCCCAATTGCACTGCGAGAAGAAGTGTTAGCGGGCCCATCCTACCGTGGTTTGGAAGGAAGGCTCGGCGGAATCAGTCTGGCGTACTCTGAAAAATTCGCCCAGGCAAGAGTTGTAGGGCTTGCAAGGCTTGCCCTTGGCGTATTTCAAGTCCTTTGTAAACCAGAAGCGCAAGACTTCCAACATGCGGTCGACGGGGTCGTCGGAGGTACCGATGGCTATGAAGGCATTGGGGGCGTCGAGATAGTTCCAGTATTCGAGATTGGGGGTGGGCTCGAGGAGCTGGGAGGGCAGAGAGAAGCGGACAGAGGCGAGATCAGCCACGCCAACGAACCTGAGCAAAAAGTCAGCCAACACATGGGCGGGCAGAAAGCGGAGGTGTTGACGGACTTCTTGAGGATGCCGATGAAGATGCGCAACTTGGAGCTGTCGCTATGGTTCTCCTCCGGGGCTGGTATGGTCGGGGGCGGTGTCGAGGTTGATGACATGGTGGTGACAAAGGCCGAGGGGCTCGAGTGCCCGGGTGGGAAAGACGCAGTACGATGCTTGTTTATCCAGTCTTTGGTGATAATTGCAGTTCCAGAGGGGAAAGAGAAGTGACGACGGTGGGCAAGACAGCCGGGACGAGGCGGTTAAAGGGGCAAGACGAGATGAGGCGAGACGATGTCGCGGGCCTGGATTGTCTTTGCTCCGAAACAGCAAGCGAGATGAAGATGAAAATGATGATGACGACGATGATGAGGATGATGATGGTGGCGTTAGGCGGGAGGGAAAACCAATAGGTAGTCCAGGTCTGCGACAAGAGCGAAAGGCGGTGATGGTGATGGTGATGGCGACGTTGTTGCAGGAACACCCTTCTCCATGAATGCAGTCCAGATTTGCGACGCTGTTGCTGTTCGGTCGTCGGAGACGCTGGTGAGGCTGCGCTGCAACACCCACACCGACCAGATACGCAATCGGACGGGAAGGGGCCACTGACCGGCCTGCGATAAGCCATCCGACAGGGATGTCAGGGAGGCGGCCCAAGTGTCTTTGGAGGGGCGTGAGGGGCAAACTCGCACAGAACTACTATGGAAGTACCTAGGTTTATAAGATCCTAATAGTCCTTAAATTTATCATAGAACTAAAGGAGTATAAACTATAATAGTAAGGTATATATATTATAATATTAGAATTCTTATAGTTCGGATATAGTAGGAGGTTTTAAGCAATAAAGATAAAAGAAAGAAGGTTAAAAGTATAAGATAAAGTTTAAAGATAAGTATTAACGCCTTTAAATATATATGCTATAATAGAGGAAGATCTAAGTTATATAGGCTAGGCTTGTAATTAAGACGAACTATGTAAGGGTATATATAGATAATAAACAGCCGATAGATAGCAAAGTAAGAGAGTTATATATTGCTGAAAAGAGTATAGTATAGCGTAAACAAAAGAGAAACTAACTAAGAGCATAAGCTCTAGATAGGCTAGATATAGCTGTGAAATCCTAACCCTAGCGTGATTCACTATATATTAGCATTCCACACTAAAGATCAAGACTAGTTATCATGAAGTATACTAGAGGCCTCTTCCTGGTTGCGTCTGCCATTGTCCTCTGCCTCGCCCTTCCGGGCAATTCACTTCACAGCTAGGACGAAAGGTTAAGTATGTTCCACATGCTTTGAACAAGTTCATAAGGCTCTACTACTGGTAGGGGGAGACTAAAATGAACTTTGTGTCCGCGGGCCAAGCGACCTCGCCGTCCTTGAGCCGCCCTTCGGCTGGGTCATCATCGCCATCGCTCCAGTAGTCTGGAGCTCCATTTCCTGGGCTGCATCCGGATAGTCCCACCCCGAAATCTGCCGGCGGGTCTCATTTGAGGAGGCCTTCCTTGAATGTCGCGCCCAGCGATCAGGATGGGACTCGGACCTAAGAATTATGAACCAGCTACTGACACCACTTGCGCAACCAATTTTCGGCCTCGCCACGTCCATCTACAGCGTTTCCAAGGACCGCTCCATCGAGTTCGGCAAGTCCGACTGCGTGCCCGCCTCGCTCGGCCTCGTCATCTCGGCCCTCGCCGTCAACGCAAAGGTATAGTCCCTCCGGACCCGCGTCTTCCGTAGCGACGGGCTCCTAGTACACTCGTAATTTGTCGGCGCCGAGGATCCTCGCGGTATGCACGAGGTCCGCGTGCCAATGGGAGACGACGGGAAGGTCTTTCGCGCCTCGATCGCATCTGCGGCCTCCTCGTCCTCGCGCAACGGCAACGGCACTTGGGAGAGGCATGCCACCCGCTTTTTTTTATGACGCCGAGACGCACCACCCGCTGTACCAGCTGGCATCGGCGGACAACTTTGGGATGGAGAATGATGGGACCATCCATCACTATCGCGTCCAGGACGCTGATATCGACAACGAGCCGTCCTTGACGAAGCGCCTCGAGAGGAGCACCTACAAGGCCGTTAGCGATTGCTTGTGGAAATATGAGTAAGTCGCCCGTTGACTTGGCTCGCTGCACACGTATCAAATGCCCTCAGCGTACTGATAATGATTTAAAACACAGGAGTCGATCGAACTAGCAGCAGAACCCCGCGTGAGAGGATTCGGTGATGGTGCCTTCGTTAGTATCGAGAATCAAAGACGTGTCGCGGTGGTCGATAGTGCGGATGAGGTACACGCAGTGGGCTGGGAGGGGGTATACATCCTCACTATGTCTATCCTGGTTGTCAGTATACATGGCTGGAATGGTCTCGTAGTTGACGAGAAGCCGCTCGTATGGATTGACGAAGCAGGTAGAGGACAGTCTCATTCTTTCCGTCCACGTTCACGATAGTCCTAATCGGTTGGAGGTGGTAGGACAAGCGCGCTGCCGTCGAGGTATAGGCGGCGGGCGACCTGTTAATAGAAATCTAATACGGCGTTGACGGTCTTAACGCGGGAGTACATTATGCAGTCGTAATTATATCTTAAACAAGGTACCTACTTCACGCTTGTTTGCCCGTTAAAGGAAAGCGAGGAAGAAGTTGAGATAAGAGGAGTTTTACCCTGCTAAATCGTCTAGGTAAGGAGATATAGTACGTATATTTTTCCCTATACACCCCCTAGTTTGCGAAGACTCCTAAAGGGTTCTTATATGAAAAAGCGCGGTTAAAGGACGCAGAGTAAACTGAAAAGTCGAACTCGTAACCTCTGCCGATTTTTAAAAGGTGAGCTTAATTTCCTCTTTAGGATAATATCGTAGTACTATAGGCTTAAACTAGTGCTATTCTCAGCTATTATAATCTGCTTAAAGGAATACGACGCTCTGCCGTTAAGCTACTAGGCGTATAACTAAGAAGAATATGCAAAAGCGAATTCGCTAGTGCGTGCACTAGTTATAGACCTATATAGTACGTATATTTTTTCCCTATACTAAGGGTCTAACTAGGTTATTACACTGCATTTAGCTACTACCTCAAGTACTTAGATAGACTAAGATTCTCGTATAAATAAGGTGGAAAGCCTACTATAGCTATCTAGGTATAGATATCTTGCTAGCAGAGAACGTTTAAAGATTAAAATATATACTTTATTAATGCTTATATATTTTATGCCTGTACTCCGCCATTACTCTGTCGCTAAGAGTATTAAGATGCTATAGGTGTAATATTATATAAGAGATATATAATATATAGCTGTATTTAGTATTTTTAGAAATGGTTATATTTAAGACGTTTAAAGTTAGTTGCTTCTAAATTTCAAGCTTAGATATAGTAAGAGCTATATTAATAATGTCTAGACTTTGATAGCATTATAAGCTAGCTTGTAAAGCTCTTATAATCTTAATGTCATCTATCTACTCTATCATAGAATCTTAGGTGCTAGGCTTTCGAGCATTCTCCATTGTATGAAGGAGACTGTTACAGCTTTTGTAGCTGTGTCAAAAGCTTGAACCGTAATAACTACTTAAGCCAAATAATACAAAAATAGACGCTAGCCTGAGCTGGAAACGTCTAATGCGCCCAGCCAGGCTGTCGCAAACACGTGGCAGGTCGTTGCCAAGAAGCCGATCTGGACCTGCGGCCTGCGGCACCGTTTCTTGTGTCTGCGCTGGCATATTCGGATATTCCGTGCTTTTCACTTACCTACCTATTTATCGATGGCAATACGCATCGAAAGACTTGGTCGCCTCGTCCGGCTTCATCCATTCGCCCGGGCTCAGTCTCGGCCCGCATGTCGGAGGAGACCGACCTTCACCTCGCTACTACCTAGGTAAGTCTTGGTACATGGACTGGGCCTTCTCATGACGGGAAGGTTTGAATTGGTATCGAGCCACGATCTCCTAATCATTTTTCTTGGGCAGTAGCGATTGTCTGTACCACAAACCGTTTCGCTCTTTGAGCAAAGAGTACAGTACCTCATTGCGTGATCCTGTCGATGACCCCTGAATGATTGTAAAAGTGTGGGAAAATAAATGGGCGCCGATACCAAGCCCTCATCTATCTGCTGGAAGTTTGGAATTCCCCCTGGTGCTTTGTTTAGCGTGCTTGATATTGAAACGTCGTGGCACGCCAGGATTGCCTTATTTAAGGATGGCTGGGGCGCATCGCATACCGTATGGCGCGGACAGACGTAGTAGCATAGTACCATAGGTTTGGGGATTCGTTTCATCTCATTTGTAGTATAAACCTCCTCCGCAGAATTTGCGGTTTTAGCAACAGCCTCGGTCGTTGGCGGACAAGCACGTGAAAATGTGCAGAAATCGCGAATGTCGGGTCGCGATCGCCTCGCAAACACAATCGAAGATCTCTATCCTACATTGCAATTCACCTTGTATTCGGATCCACGTTTGACCCCGCCATACACATTTTCTGTTGATTACAACGAACGAGACTGATCGAAATGTCGACAATGTCCGAAAAACAGGACTCGGCCAGCAAGGCCGCAATACCCCTCGTGCTTCTCAAAACTAGTAAGCCCCCATTCTTCAAACAGGAAAGAGAAGGTCTTGTTAATGGCGCACCCACGCGTAGATGTAGCATTCTTCAAACGCTTATTGACCTTTCCGATGAAGCGTGCGGTAGGAAAGGGTGCCCCAGGCTACCGACGGGATGTTGCCTACGCAACGATACGAGAGTTATTGGGTGGAATGGGCACTGCGCAGATCCAGTTCCTGACACCGACCACGGACAAAATGTACAGATATGTCGCCAAATTGAAGGGTACAGGAATCAAGTCGGTGGACTTGCCAGAGGGCGCGCAAGGCCATTGGATAGGCCATCCCCAGGCACACTATGTAATGTTGTTCTCCCACGGTACGTACCTGTGGACCACTCTCCAAGCAACTCAGGGAGGAAAATTCCTGATCGTACAGGGCAGGCGGTGGGTTCTATGGATCTGCGACTCTAGGCCATATTCGCTACCTGTATGCACTGCAGAGCGAAATGGCAAAGCGAGGCCACGACTTTTCGATTTTCGCCCTGACCTACACGCTCTCACCGGAAGGCGTTTATCCCCTGCAATTGAGACAAAATGCCCTCGCGCTCAACTACCTGCTGACAGAAGAGCTTCGAGACCCGGCGACGGCAAGTTTTCAACCTGCGATTTATATGGTTGGCGGCATGTCAATCCGCTAACGTCGCATCAGATCCTCCTGGGCGGAGACTCGGCCGGCGGCAACCTCACAGCCGCCCTGCTCCAGCACATTATCCATCCTCATCCACAGATACCGCCCGTCGAGCTTCAGCGTCCTCTGCACTCCGCGCTCATGATATCTCCCTGGGTGTCCTTCCAAACCTCGTGGCCGACATTCGAAAGCAATGCCGAGTCAGACTACATCACCCGGAGAGCCGTGGAGCGAGCGTCATCCGCATATATAGCACCAGGCAGCCCGCACGACGCCTATTCAGAGCCAAACGCCTCGCCACCCGACTGGTGGGTCGACATTGCGAACCGGGCGGTACACAATATCATGATCTGGGGAGGGGGCGGCGAGGTCCTGTTCGACGGGATAAAGCAGTTCGCAGACAAAGTGAGCACGGGCTTTTCGCGCGAAGACCCTTCGGCAGTCTATGAGAATGGTGCGGAGAAGCGGCCTCCGCGGTGTGTGTTCATTGTTACACCGAAATGTGCGCATGAGGAGATGATTCTAGACGAGCTGACGCTCGGGTGGGTCAAGGGAAACGCGGCCAGGGAGGTGGAGGAATGGCTATCGGCTGTACTTTCTTGAACTTGGATCATCATTGCCTAATCAAATGTTGATGAGGGTAGACTTCATTCTACGTGCGCAGCGCATCGGCATTGCTGGGTCGGCACTGCCTTGTGGCTGGTGTGGATTGTCGTTGAGGCTGACTCACTTGAAGCCGATAGCGAAACGCAGGCGTGTGTTCGTTGAATTGAAAACATTCTAGAATTTTTTTCATTATTACAACAATTTTGACAGACCTTATGTATAATATCGAATATGCTATGAGATGAGTGCAGGGTGGTCCCCTGACGGTATGGTATGCAAGGCTGAGTTGTGATGTGCTGCCTCGTCCCGAAGCGGCAACTAACGTGACCCTTAGCACGCAGCCTTGTCCCTAGGAGATGGTCACTATCGATACTCATTACCAAATTTTTCAGTTGCAAACCCTAACAATGGTATAATTGGTACGAATGAAACAGTCAAACTATATTATAGACTATTTTGGTTTGCATGTAATGTTTCAAAAGTCCTATGATTGTTCTGGTTCTAAGCCGATGAGGGTGTTTAGCTAGGAGTAAGACTGATAACGATAGTGAGAGTGATGCTTATACACTCTGACATTCGAGCTTATGTTAATCTATTATGCGAAAAGTATAGTATATCAGGCGAGCATGGGACGGGAGTGAATACAAAGTATACCAGAGTATCGGTAGAGTATGGGTGCACACAAAACACGTTTCTCTCTGGGGCCAGAAAGCGAAAACATGTTGGTAATATGAGACTGGATGCTTTTCATTCCTGTCATATGAATGCCATCATCATAGGGAGAGTGATTCAGTTCGTGTAAGGGTGGTATCATTTCGATGCTCTGAGCCCTAGAGGCTGTGCATAATCATCTCTGGTATTGACTGCCTTACCTATGTTTTGCCTGAGATAAATATCTAGGGAGCTATTGTCCTTCCTAATGATTGAGAAGAACTTGACCGGTTCTGATTGGTTGAATGTGAATGTGAAACAACAGTGGACGCATATCCAGGATAAGCTGGAGGTGAGGATAGATTGCGGATGCCCAAGGTAAACTCGGACACCAAGCTTTGTTGCTGAGGGGTTTTTGTTCGTCTGGGCTTCTGCCGCGGCCTTCCATTGCCACACGATACCCCCTACTAAATAATGACTGAGACCCCAAGGGCATGTTGAATGTGAATTAGATAATCCAGCCATATGTTCCCTATACAAAGAACATTCATCAATCAATCCGTCCTGCTATTAAATGATAGACCCCGAACCTGAGTTTGATTTCCAACTTTGAGTAAATTGAGAATCCTCTCATTCCTTATTCAAAGGCCTTCAGAGCACCAAGAAACGTAAGATAATGTTGATACAGGCCGGACAGCTCCTCGGAACGGTCTGTGATGGCTGGTCAAACTGGTGAGATTGGTCAAAGTTTGGGTATGGAATGGTGTCGAGTGCAGATGTTTAGGTAGGTGAACATCGAGGAAGCTGAATGCTGCAGGCTTAGAAATGTTCAACATCTTTTGTCTTTTGCCGAAGGCGATGTATTTCAGATACCCATTTGACCTCAGTGCAGCTGGAAGCCATGCTGTCGTTTGCACCTGGAATGCAGATGTGAGGTAGGCTGATGCTGTCTGTGGTCTTGAATAGCCTGCAATGAGATGTTAGTAGTGTACAGTTAGAGGAGTGGGTGGAGAAGGGGCATCGGCCTGCTTACTTTGAGGTACTTGGAGCCTCCATCGTCGCTTGGGCTGTGAGACTGAGCCGAGCTAGCTCGACAGCAGCAAGATATTCCCCATGAACAACTAGGTTTGAAGATCTTTATACATGTGTTTTTATGTATTGCACCTGTTTCTTCGTGAAGAGACGGTTGTCCCAGTATGGCCGGATGCCAGAGGCCTGTTACCGGAGCGCAGCCGTGGTTGTTGGAGGCGCAGCCAAAGCAGCGCGCACCGGTTCCTAGGACCGAATTAGCGAGAGAAACGAGGAAGCAGCGTAGGATCGACTCACCTGCCGTATCGGAGCAGCAGTACTCCAGGTTGGCGGCAAGGCGGCTCACACACGAGCGACACCGCTCCTCGACAGCGCGCCTGGCGCCACATCCACTCTGCTTCTTCTTCGTCTTATGCAACCCACACCTGATGCTGCATGGGAAATAAAGCAGGGATAAAGAAAGCAAAAAGGCTTATTAGCGTACTTTTTGATGAAAGAGAAAGGTACATATCCACTTGCTGCCTTTGATCAGCGCTGGAAAGATTGTGGATGACTTGGTGATTGTGGAATGTTGGCAAGCATGAACATAGAATCCTGTAAAAACCCTTTTGATAAGTTGAGATCTAGAAGGAGAGGCAGTCGGTCGATGTTTATATAGTCAGATCCTATGGCTCTCGAAACTTCGAGAACATCGTACCTTGTAGATGGTGAGTGTTCAAAGACGAGGCACTGGGTGAGTCTCGAAGAGGCTGGATGGGCGTCGAAGGTTAGGGAGGAGACAAGATGAGTATTGAAAAATTTTGAGGATGGAAACTTCTAGAAGGGTGTCATCAGCTTGATAATGGAAATTTCATCGTGTTGGATGGTGGAAGTTCCAAATCGTTGCTCACCTCCAGTTCTGGTTCGATTGTGACAAGCAAGAATATTGGAATATCAGGTCCCCGACGACTGAAGGTGGAAGTAAGAGACCAGAAGCAAGGGGTCCACTGATAAATTGCTGCAGAAGCATCATTTCCAGTGTATATGTGAGATATATCTAATATTAGGACAATGCATTTCCCTCAATATTGGCGCTATGCTAGGTAATGATTTCGAAGGAGCAAAGAGATGACAAGCTGAATCCTTGCTTAGAAGGTCTCAGGACACAAATACACCACATTATGAAGATGAATCAGGTATTATCAACGAGATTAAACTCTAAGACTATAGATACCTTGAAGTATGGATGCTGGGAAATTTCAAGGAGATGACTAAGGACCTTATAGGAATACCAGTAAAGATTAGATAAAGGGTGCTGCGATTTCCGAGTCTATAATCCATGTTATAAGCTTCTTTCTCATCATGCCTATGCTCCTCCATCAAGCTGCCGAAATGGTGATATATGGTCTGAAATTCTCTGCACTAGAGAAAATAGCCCATCAACGTCGACCTGTCAACTCCCTTTTCAACCCTTGGCACTGTCGCCCACTTGCCTTTTTTTTGTCTTCTGTCTGGTGTAGCCGCAGCTCCCTCCCTAAACCTGTCGCTCGTTCTCTGACAGTCTCCATGCAGGCCTCCCTTCCACCCTTCCATTTTTGTATGGCTGGTTGGTAGGTAGGCATTTGCTTAGCAGGTAAAGTCGCAGCACTCCCCACCGAGCTAAAAACCCTCATCCGGAACGCTTCCAACATGAAACGGCCGCTAAAAAACACCCTTCCTTATGACATGAGCACGACACCTAGCCGGTGGAATGCCAACAAGCTCAGTAAAGTAGTGTTTATGCAAGATCGAGATGAACCATCCTTTTATAGGGTCTAGGGGAGAATAATACGGGCGACTTTGTAACTTATTATTCAGATTTAGCTCAGATTCCTGTCATTCAGACAGCCAAATTCAAACACTGATTCCCATTGTTCCAGCTGGCCAGAATAATTACGGAATGAGTTGTCAATGGGGGAAAAATATCTAGGGCCGGTGCATTACAGCAATTGAATGCGAGATTAGATGAAATAATGCAAGGTGGTGAGTCTCTTAGGGTCGTATGATACCCTGTACAGAATGATCTGTCCAGTTTTTTCAGATAATGTCCGGTACGACTGTGTACACATCCCCCTTGCACGCTTCTGTAAAGAGTTTTATTACATATTCCCTCTTGCTGAGCAACCTTAGGTTGCTCTTACCGGTTGGTGCGCAGTGACTAGGTACCCCTTGAACTTCTAGCCATTGCATTCATGGTACTTAGGTACTGTTGGGTTCGATATGGATATATGGCGAGAAAGTAGTGCAGCAGCCTGAAGCATAGGCAAACCTCCCCCCCCCCCCCAAAAAAAAAGATATTGTAACAACAATAAGAAATCGATTGGTATCAAAA
Source organism: Juglanconis sp. DMW523 (assembly GCA_003013055.1). Classification (NCBI taxonomy): domain Eukaryota; kingdom Fungi; phylum Ascomycota; class Sordariomycetes; order Diaporthales; family Juglanconidaceae; genus Juglanconis; species Juglanconis sp. DMW523. Next base: position 22,309 of record MUZK01004151.1, read on the forward strand.
AAGCCTTGAAAACGCCCAAACACCAACCGCAATGCCAACAATCTGGAGGCACATCCTGCCCCAACTCCACTCCATCGACATCATCTCATGGTAAGTAAGCTCAGGCATCCCGGGTCTCTTCTCCTTCTGCTCCTGGTCCTCCTTGCCCTTATCACCCGCCTTGCCCTTATCACCCGCCTTGCCGTTCTGCGCCGGCTGCGCCTCCTGCGCCGGCGTCTCCAGCTTCTCCACCTCCGTGACCGGATAATCCACCGGCTTGACCAGCCCGTGCCTGGTATCATACACCCCGCTGGCCCGCAAGATGCTCCCGCCGGGCCCGACCGCCACCGCGCGCAGATACCTGTGCGCCGCCTTGGGCACCCACAGCACCGTCTCGAAGCCATCGCGCGCCGCCCGCGCGATCACCTTGCCCGCCCCGTCCAGGTCGTTCTTCTTGTTGCTCGCGAGCAGCACCCACTCCCGGACCTCGGTCGCGCCGTTCCAGCTGACCCACGCGGTGAGATCGCCGCCGCCGCCGCCCCCCCTGGCCGCCGCGATATCCGGCGTCCACGTCGGCGTGCCCGTCCAGTCCGCCTTGAACGCGCGGTACGAGTCCAGGCTCTGCCAGTCCGTGGCGGGGCTGCGCCAGGGCGAGAACTGCATGTCGAACACGCAGGTGCCGTCCGCCGTGTGCTCGGTCACGGCCGGGTTGCGCCCCCACCCGACGAAGACGTTGCCGTTGCGCAGGACCTGCACGCTGCCCTCGGACGTGCTCCACAGCCCGACCGGGTGCAGGAACTCGTTGAGCAGCTGGACCTTCCTGGCGTCCGTGTCCAGGCGGAAGTGCACGCCCCGCGAGCAGTTGTCGTTGCAGCCCCAGCCGTTGATGGAGGCGCCGTGGTTGTCGAAGACGGTGAGCTCGTGCTCGTTGCCCGGGTAGTAGCGCGCGTGGTGCTGCCAGGCCATCGTGAGCAAGGGCTCTGAGAAGTGGCGGCCTTCCGGGTACGACAGCTCCTGGAACTCGTTGCCCTTGCCGCCGAGGGTCCAGAGGACGTTGCCCGTCTTGCCGTCGATCTCGTAGATGGAGTGCATGTGCGCGCCGGAGACGAGGTAGTTCCCCTTCTCTGACTTCTGCACGCTGGTGAGGTGGAAGAAGTCCCATCCATACTTGGGGGGGAACATGGAGTCGTCGACCGGCTGAAACGACAGGTCCATGGGGATGTGGTCGGACGCGCGCCACTGGAAGAGCACCTCGAAGGTTTCGAGGTCGATCTCCTGGAAGATGCTGTCCAGGATCCCGGCATTTGTCGCGTTCCCGTCGTCGCTGTACGCGCTCAGGTCCCAGGCCATGGTCTCGTACGCCGTGATGATGCCCGTCTTGGGCCCCGTCATGATGAAGTCGTGCGCGTCCGCGCCGACCCTGAGATTCTCCGCTGATAAGCGTCCGGTTTGCTGGTAGTTCTGGTCGTACCCGAAGATCCAGCCATTGCCGACCTGGCCCTCCGGATCCAGAAAGCCGCCGTAGAAGGACAGCAGGGGCTTGCCGTCGTACTGCTGCACGTTGACGTTGGCTACGCTGGGAAAGCTGTGGTTCATGTACACCGCGCTGAGATCGTCGGCCCTGAAAATGAGAGGCGACGAGCCCATCTCAGACCCGCCGGCGCGTTTGGTGTCCCCCGTGGGCGCGTCATGCTGGAGGAAGATGTGAGAGCCGGATTGGGCGACGGCGTCCTTGTCCCAGATGTTCACCTGCAGCGCAGGGGCCTGGTCGTTGATGGAGTGGAAGTTGGTGGATGGGAAAATGCCCCATCTCCCGTCGTTGTAGGCCTTGTTGTCGAAATAGGGCTGCTCCCGGGCGTTGGCCACGGCGGCGGCGGCGGCGGTCAAAACGGTCACGTCGGAGGGGAGCATGGTGGCCTGCCCTGCCGGCGCCCTGAAAGGTCGTCGTTGGTGTTATGATGCCGCCAAGAAGAGGACAACAAGGGGCACGCGCTTGGCGGTGTGTACCTAGGTGTCCTCGCTATCCAGCAGAGTCGTGTGTCTCGGGCCCAATATGCCAGTCTACGCTGGTTTTCATAATCCGAAAGGTCTGTTGGTCGATATTTTCTTGATTTTTGGGGGGGGCGTTCCGAAACGAGAAAGAAAAGAATGTGTTTTCCCATCCGCGTGTCTTTCAGGAGGTTATCATGGTGGATCGCATTCTGGCAGTGCAGAAGGATGTAAGCTTAAGTGGGTCGCCTGTTTTAATGTTTTAGGTTGACGAGGCGAGATTACAGGTGGGCAGCCCCTGGATCAATGCTGTCCACTCATTGCTTCGTTTTGATGTCTTCTACCGTAGTAGAAACAATGTTTGCTCACAAACCCCCAGGACTCCCTTGGCCATAACCCCCTTTCTCGATGATGCAGCCGGGTACGGCCCGAGCCGTCCGACAGTCCCTGTATATGGCTGATGCGGCCTCTTCAGACGGGAGGGCAGAAAACCTGAGTCTTTAGAAGCTGGATATAAGACGATGCTCTTCAAATTGAGTCACGAAGGCTGGACTAGGAGACACGGGGTGCTTTCGTGCCACTGGCAGGATGAGAGCGTCAACCATCGAGGCAAGCTGGCTGAAGAACCTCCGCTGCCATGAGACATGGTGACAACCCAGAGTCAAAGCGAAAAGACGACCTCCTGTATCTCTCTTCATACCTCCGGTCCGTCCTGCACCGGCGTCCGCTGGACAAAGTCGAAGCCAGGCCTATGGTGCCGAACCTCAAAGCTTCCTCGTCGCGATAGGCTTCCACTCCGAGATGTGTCTATCCGTAGGCACAAGCCAGACAATTCCGCCCTCCCACCCTCCGATACCTTCCGAGCCCGTCCGTCCAGACGCCTCCGCAAGAGCAATGCCAGCCTCCTGCACAGCCTTCTCCACCTCCTTCAACTTGGCCTCGTCGATGGGCATGTCACCACTGCACCACGTTAGTCACGTACACCGGCCCCCCCTGGCCCTCCAGAGGACAAACAAGCAAGGCAAAGCAAAGCACTCACTACATCAAACTAACATGCGGCCCGAACCCCCCCTTCCACTCCCGCAACCACCCCTCCGTCCTCTCC
>MUZK01004152.1:0-25496 GCA_003013055.1 Juglanconis sp. DMW523
AGAGCGCTTTTTGCGCAAGAGGCTTTTTTTTCGACCGGTTTTAAGTTACTACAGGTGCTAGGCTTTCAAGCATTTTCCATTATGTAAAGGAGACTATTACAGCTTTTATAGCTATATTAACAGCTTAACAAACAACAACCACCTTTAAGTTACTACTGCTATACTTAGTAGCCTATATGCGCCCTACTATATATATATAAGTCTACTGAAATAGAGGCAACCGGTCTTAACGGCTTAGAGCTTTATAGTTATAATAGTAATAGAAGTCTAGAAAGCTATTTAGAGCAGTTATTATATATTAAAAAGAGTAAGTATAAATGTAGTAGTAGTAGCTATTCTATATAAAGGCTAGCTTAGTTCTGCTACTAGCTGCTAAGTGCCTTCTAAATCGGTACTAGTATATATATCTGCCTAGTGTCTTTATTTTGCCTTTATTTTGCCTTTATTCACTAGCAGTAGGCAGCTGAATTAAAGATCTATAGGACCGGCAGTATGGGTGTGGGGCTAGTTATGCAGACCGACGAAAAATCAAGTAAAAGCCTGTTGCGCAAAAAGCGCTCTGAACCGCCGTAGTCATTCGCCGATCTTTCCAAGTCCAGCAAGCATAAATGGCCAATGGAGTAGCGTTATCAAGACGCGGTAAGAATTGCAGTGTCTATTCTCTGACGGTTTAACGACGTCAATCCACTGAATCGTGAAGCAGACTTTCCAGCCATCTCACACGAGAATTTTCACGGCAGACTGTCCCATTGAGAAATATTCCGAAGGAGAGTTTCCCACCGGATAGTGTAGGGCTGTCTCATCACGATATTCCTCCACAGTTGAAAGGACCGGGAGGGGGGAGGGGGTTCGGTGTAGCATATTTTATTACCATCCGCATTATCTACTTAGGCAAGCACTCATTAACCAGACCAAAGCAAGGTAGCATAATCAGGTCTTTAAAGTCTTTATTTTCACTCTTAAATTCATTTCCAGGTTCCCTCCTAAAGACATCTATAAGACTGGACTGTAATCCGTAAAGGGCAGCTGCTAATTAGAAGCAAGTACTAATGGAAATAGGATCGGTAAGAACATAAGGTGAAAGCTTGTACCTGTTGTATATATGTACTATCCCTTGGGGTTCGGGTTCGGAAGTTGATATTCTTTTCGCAGTGCCTGGCAGCATTAGGTAGTTCTTGCATTATAGTATCCTGATACTGCCGTCTACAGCTATTGTGTGTCCACAGTGCTCGGCTATGCTCTTGTCGGATTCGATCCGATATCGTTCAACACCGGCAATTAGCGATAATATAGTGCTGCGCTTTGCTGTTCCGCTATCTTTCGCTATTAGACAAATTCTGTTGCTTTGCGATCCATTACATATGCAGCATTGGATATTGTTCGACGGCCATCCAATGCTAGGGGTCTGCTGTTGCAGCATCGATTACTGGCTTCTAGTAGCAAGCAGACTAGAAATACAACGAAAGAAATCATTGCAGTATCGTCGAATTGATATAGGGTTCAACACGTTGTAGACCGAGATGCATCAAGTTGCTCGAGCGGTTTGAAGGTTGGGCCAGAGGGAGGGACGGGATGCATTCAAGGATCAACACGGTCGACCATCTATGACGAATTTAGAATTGTGTTTCCGCACATCATGGCCACCACTGTGCTTGAATACCTGCTCCAAGTGTCTGTTGATCGATGTTCGTGGACACGATCTTCAGATCCGCACCTGTGGACCTGTTCGGCTGTGACCATCCATCCGGTGGCGTCCCAACCAAACGAAGAACTCCTGTGTCAGCATGCGAATTTCGGAGAGAGCATGCGCCCTACCATGAATGTATATATATATGTGCCAGGGCGCAAGGAGAACAATTAATAATCCTTGATGGCACTTGACAGCATTGTACAATGCTCACTGCATTTGCGTGCCTAATGTACATGCCCCATCCGGCAGGTTGTTCGGTCCACAGATCCACCTGCAAAAAAAAAATCTGCGTCTCGACGATATGAGTCACAGAATATTCTCAGCTGCCACACAACAGAAGCTACGTAGCTCAGGGGAAGAGTGAGTTGACTTCCATTTCATACAATATTCAGTTCAACAAACTAACAAATTCTCAGGCGCCGGGCTCATAACCCGGAGGACCTTGGATCGAAACCAAGCGTAGCTAAACAATTCTTTTTTTTGCTTTTTGTTGCTAACGCGAACGAATTTTTAGATTCATAAGTGGTGTTTTCGACATAATCAGGCTGATGTCAGACTTGTGTGTAGCCCGGTATAAAAGGGGCCTTGGATGAACCGCAATACTTTGATATAATTTTGGAGCTTTGCTTCCGAGCAGCATATGATTGCATCTCTATTCTTATGCCTAGAACTCGGTGTTCAAACATCTAGTAGATATGCTTAAGTATTTTTGTATTGATGTATTCTGCACAGATCGTCTCGAAAGCTGACATGACTCATCCTTGTTGACTGCACAAGGTTTCTCATCTAGCCAACCATCTTACACCGTTCCGCCCCACTATTATTCTCATTTGCGTTTATCCGTTCGTGTGGTCAAGTCACCAAGATGCACCCTTCACGAATATACTTTTCCATGTAGTAGTGAATGTTCCTGCATGCTGTTCTGGGCCAGTTCGCAAAAGATCTTACCCTTGTCTCAAGCTGGTTGAAGAAAAGAGGCTGCGAATCAACCATCCCTGTCAAAGGCATGCATGGGATTAGATTATCCACATGCTCCCGGAAAGAGATCAAGGAAGGACCTGGTATTTTGCTTGAACAAATTGCTTTCGTAAGAGCTCTTTGAAAGGCGCCAGGCACTGTGTTCTTGCCCGGGATCTCGAGGTCAAGCAGGCTGGAGGCTTGCATGCTGTTTGGCGACTTCATGCGAGATACGAGGGTGCCAATAATGAACCCACAACGCTGAGGAGGTTAGGGTTACTTGGGCATACTGCTGGAGCTTTTGTGCATGCTTGGTAGCGAGTTACAGGGCCCCCTGCAACAGGGCCCCCTGCCCGCCAAAATTCCTTATCGATAGCGCAGAACAAGCAAGATTTCGGCCTTCCATGAGCCTGTCCAAGAACTTCTCAAGTTCCCTGCCCACCGCATACCACAATCCAGCAAAAATGGCAAAACCAACCACCAAAAAGGCCAAAGGTAAGCAGCCGCCTTGCTCACTCCTAATCTATAGAACCCACCGTATCTGACGGTCATCTCACCCAGCGCCCTCGATCCACTCCCGTGCCGCCCGTCGCGCAACCTCCCCCTCCATCAACACCGACAAGTCCCTGAAGACCGTCCAACCACCCGAGGAGTCCCTCAACCAGCGGCCCGCCGTGCTCGGCCTCCACAAAAACGCGGGCGTCACCAAGAAGACCAAACGCGGCCGCAAGTCCGTCCTGAGCACCCGCGCAAGGAAGAGGCACGAGCGGGGCCTGGAGAAGGCCGAGGAGGTTGTCGATCGCACGGCGAACAAGGTGCAGAAAAGCAAGAAGTCGGCCTCCGAGGTGGCGACGAGGAAGAAGACGTGGGACGAGATCAACGCCGCGGCCGGGAAGGTCGGCAAGAAGGGGACGAATATGTTTGCCGGGTTGGTGGAGGAGGATGGGGATGACGATTGGGAGGAGGAGGTCGAGGAGCTGGATGATGAGATGGAGGAGGCGGAGCCGGCTGTCTCTGCGAAGGGCGTGGGTGCATCAGGATCTGCTGCTACGGCGCCAGCAGCACCGGCGCCTGTCGATGATGATGAGGAGATCCTATGAGGGAGGGAAGGATACAACCGGAGTTCAGCATCGGAATGTTCATGACCAGGCGTTGGGGAATTGATACCAGATGGAATTCAACATCTTTTCTTACGGAGAAATTCGTCATCTCAATCCCCTCGGTACCCGGATCTCAAGCTGTGACGCTGGCCGAAGATTGTGAGAGGAACACAATGGAAGGTTATGTGTTCGCCGATTACAGCACGGCAACGCGTTTAGGTATTTTATACACTATCCTGGACAGACTTTTCAACCTCACTACCAGTCACAGATCTCTCATTGACACTCCGGCTCGTCTCCCTCAACCCAGCCATGATCCCAAGTTGCCCTACATCCTCCCACGCATATGGACTCCTTAATGACGATGCCCCACTGCCCTCGTCATCAGCATCAGCAGCATCCTCCCACTCACTGCGAAATCGACTTCTCAGACCTGGCACCGAGCTCCGTCGACGCAGTACCCTCCTCTCACTCTCTGAAGTTGCAGATGGGCTCCGACTCGTCAACGGCAAACTCGGTTGTTTGTACAGCCGTTCCTCCTCCCGCCTGCTCCCTGGCATCCGCAACGTCGACGCCGACTGCGGTGCAGAAGACGCCGTGCAGTAGCCGCTATCGCTCGAGAAGTTGCGGTAGCCATCAACGACCAACACGCCCTCGATCTGGGCCCTACGGCTCCTGTTCCGCTGGATCAACCCGGGGTTCTCCTGCAGCCCCACCGTCCTTTTCTCCGCGTTCGCAGAACTCTCAACATCTTGTTGACAAGAGAGTCTCGAAGGTGGAGGCGGCGGCGGGCGCCGCGACATCCACTCGGGCGGGTGGCTCTTCGGAGTCACCTTCAGCACCCCGCTCGCGATCAGCTCCACCAGATCCGGCTCCCGGAACATCACCGCGTGCGTCTCGGGACTCTCCGGCCGCCGGTAGGGAACGTAGCTCTTCTTGGTGCCGTGAAGCTGCAGCAGCTGTCGCACGTCCTCGAGCCGGCCGGCCATGGCCTCGTGGCTGCGTCGCGAGGTGGCCGGGCCGACGTCTGCGCGTCGTTCGGCCACGTCCCCCGTGGGGATGCGGGCGAGCTGCTCGCTCTCGGGGGCCGGGCGGGGCCCCTGCGGTCGTCTGCGCGGGGAGCGGATCGTGTCTGGGGAATAGGGATAGTGACGGATCTGCCGGGATGGGGAACCGCGTTGGGGGGTGGAGTGTTGTCGCTTCGCTCGGTGCGTGGGACCGTGAGGGGAGGCTGTGTGCTGAGGGGGTCTGCCCTGTGATGGGAGTCTGGGTTGAGAGACCGTGTGTTGCGGCTGTCCGTCCGCTCGACGACGCTTCTCTGGCTGTGGTGGTGCGCTGGTACTTAGGTGAGCGTTGTGAAGCACAGCCGGAGAGCTTGTGCTCGCAGCGATACCGGCGCGGTGGACATGTTCAGGACGAGGCGGGATCAGAACACCCGGACCTCCCTCGTTGGATCCAAGTTGAGGAGAGAAAGGCAGATGGAAGGGAAAGAGGCCGCTCTCAGGATCTCTCTGCCGGAGGTTCAGCGGCTGCGGTAGCAAGGAGGGATGATCGATTGGTATTGACCATCTTGGAAGTTCATTTCTCGCCGCAGGTGGATGACTCTGCTCGGCTCCGGGTCGCAAGGCCGGTTCGCCTTCGTTAGATGCCTCTTCGATCCGGGCCTGCATCTTGTTCTTTTCAGTCTCAACTCAAAATACAATGACTGTCTCATCCTAGCTCGTCAAAACGTGGCTTACCTCGGGTCTATTCCTCCAAACACCAAACGGAGCAGCGGACGGCGTATTGCGCGCCGAGAGGCCGCCCAAGCAACTTGCACACACCCTCGGACTCCCTATCTTCACAGGCATCGCCAAGCTCCCGTTCTCAGACGAGCCGATGACGCCTCTCTTCTCGGCGCCTGTCTTCTCCTTCGCCCACGTACAATAAAGCGCAAGATGGCATATCACGAAGAGCCCGATGAGGATGCCCGCCGTGACGCAGAAGCCCACGAGGACGGCGTTCGAGAGCTTGCCCCAGGTGATCAGGAGGGCGCCGCCGAGGAGGAGCAGGAAGGCCACGAAGGCGAAGGGAAGGAAGAGGTAGGCTGTGTCACGGACGATCTTGTGCGGCCATGATGGGTCTTTGGGTTTCATTTCGAGTATTGGGGCGAGGAGCTCGAGGAGACCACGACCGAACATGAGGATTAGTGACGATATGGTGTTGGCGATCCCTTCGGGATCGAGGCTGTTGATGCTGGCTGTCTCGGAAACCTCTCACTTATCATCTGCACAGTAGCCTGGCATCGAATTCTTCAATGCCCTGGAGGCTCCCGGGAAGATGGGAAAGAAAGCCATGGAAGTCCCAAGGTCTCATTTGCACAAAGCAGTTGTAAAACCTCTCCTGTCTCTGCAAACGAGCTCCTCGAGAACAACAAACACACACACACACACACACACATGTCTGAAACCTAGTCAAATTGATAATGAACAAGTTGTATTGGAGCACTTTTCTTCCGAGATCAAAGCACAAGGAGTGTGTGCTATTAGTTGTGCCTCTGTTGAGGCAACCATCTCGCCTCCAGCTCGTAAATCTCATTGTTGCTCAACGAGTCCCGAGGATAAGGCCTGTGAACCTCGCTGGGCCGTTGAAGCCGGCCCCAGTGACCAAAGGACACCGGCGTCGCTGGTAGCTCGGCTGGTGTTCGATTCACAACTGACGGCACCCAGCTAAGTAATGACTTGCGCTTCGTCTTCGGAGGGCGCACCGAGTTTTTTCGAGGTAAAGGTGGTGGTGCGTTCGGAAACTGTCGCAGAAGCCCTGGTTGATCCATGGGTGGTGTATCGGATGGTGCTCTCATCCGCCGTGGGAGCTGCCTCGTCGGCTCTGTGGCCCTTCTTCTTCTTCTCACCCATATAAATGCGATCATAGCACCGACCACCGCAGCTCCAGCCACTGCCGATCCTACGGCGATGCCAATAATCCGTGTCTCCGAGGACGAACTGTCGCTGGACGATCCGGAAGTGGCCGTTGGAACAGATCCGGCATATGTGCTATCTCCGCTGGCCATGATCAAAGCGGTTGCTGTGGCAGACGCAGTGGCGAGCGTCACCGTCGACGAGGCAGACGTCGCCGTGACCAGCGTGTCACTCTTCTCGCGAACACAGAGTGAATCTGCGCTGCAGCTGTATCCGAAGGGGCAGCATTGTGCCCCACAGGTGGGTAGTTGTCCTGTCAGGTTTGTTGTGTGAACTGAGGCGGTAGGAAATGCCGTGGCATTATATGCGGCAATGTTGCAGGTGGTGGGTTCGATGCTGGAACAATCCTCACCGTCAGGACAACACAACACGGCGGTCTCGTCGGCAAGAGATATGCAGGAATCGCCGATCGCACAGCAGAAGTTGTCTGGGAGTCCATTGCCGCACTGACTGTAGTTGGATGGGCAGGTGGCTGAAGACGAGCGGCGCGGATGTCTGAGCAACTGCGAGCCTGGGCGGCGGCTCAGTTGCGATCGGGAATTCACAAGGACAGCATTGGGCTCCTTGACAGTCGGTCTGCTGTGTCCCGTCTCGGCAGCAAGCGTTGAAAGAGGGAAAAGAACACAAAGAGGGATAAGAAGACCAAGAAGAAAGTCGGTTGAATGCATCGAGGCTACATGGTCTGGGTAGGACAGATGTGGTACATCGATCGACTGTGGCCACGAGTGAGGAACGAAACGAACAGACGTCAATGAAAGGAAGGTGAAACAGAGGGACGGAAACGTACAGAACAGAAGGAAAAGAGAAGAAACAAAAGCAGATCGGAGAGAGAGGTCTTCAGAGGGGGCCGTCTAGCCTTACTCCGTCCACGCATGGCGGCCCGGGGGCGAGACCAATATCACACGGTCACCGGCAAGTTTCGAGCCCGTTATGCTGTCCACCAGTGTCCACCAGTGGCCACTTGGCGAGAGGCGGGTTCTGGAATCACCTCTCAGTTGGGAATCTTGGGATGCTGTTGGACCCTGGCCTTGTGTGGCGACCAACAACCCAAGCTCCTCCGTCAGAAGAGGATTCCTTGCCAAGGTACCGTCAAGCCAGGGGCTTGAGGGGAGGGTGTCTTGTATCGTGATCTGATAAAATGCTAGCCGCAATCAAACAGATTACCGCGCAACCAGCATGCCGCTGGACAAGCTGGTCAATAGTCGAGGCTAGGTTTTGAGTAGCTCGCGGTCGCGCGCACATCGGCCATGGGGGGGGGGGGCCGAGTGCGCATGAGCTGGGACCTGCAGAAGAGGCTGGCGCTTACAAGTGGAGAGAGATAGCGCTTATTTCGCGACCTCGCCGCCAAGCGACCTCAAATCACCTTCCTTCCGACGCATAGCGCGCATATGGGGGCCGCGTGAATTGGCCACCGTAGCCGACCATCGATTCTAAATTGGGAAGCATTTGGGGCCGCCGGCTCGGCCGGTTTCGATCCCGGTGAGAATGGGCGCAATAGATCAAAACAGGTGTTTCTCATTGAGGAATGAGGATGCGGATAGTCTGGTCCATGTTTGCAGAGGAGACGAAGTTCATCTGCAGCGATCTTACATGAGGTACCTCCTAATGTACAAAGTACAGCGAACCTACTACGGCAGCAAGGGTTAGGGTCTGTCTGTGCTGGGGCTGCCCATCTCTCATCAACGCGACACTTCATTAATACTTGCAGTTTCACAACACGACTGGCATGGCTCCGCCGTTTTCGCATTCTAACTATCAGCTCTCTCAAGACGCTTGTTCACCTCAAGATATCACGGCAAAGACTTAGTGGGTGAAGTTGAAGGAGCAAGCCGAGGAGCTAATTATGGGAGCTTGATATGAGTGAAGTCTTTTGCCACGCGTTACTCTTACCACCAATCTCTGGCTTTTTATTCTTCTGCCTCACGAACAGCCTTCTCTATCAATGACCTCGCTCGATCGCTATGCTTCATTTGCGCGGCCATCTCCCTGCCCTTTGGACTCATCTTTACCCACGTCTTCCGCAGGATACGCAAGATCTTTTCCTCATCGTGATCAGCCTTCTTTTGAAAGTCATCAAGCTGGTCATCCAAAAATACGAGGCAGGCAACGTCCTCCAGGACCTGTGTCTCCTCATCACTTGCGAGGTCCTGTTTGCTGATGAGAGATGAGACCCGGTCGCAGTCCTCCGCCGGGATAGGCTCATCCATTGAGGCCAGAAGCTCCTTGACATGAGCAGCGGCTTGTATTCTCTGCTTTGCTCGCCAGGTGAGATAGCCGGGGCGCGTCATGGGGTAGCTGTCACGGGGCATCTCCCAGCTAATTCTGTTCGTCAGCACCAGACTCTGCATTCTTTGCTCCCCATGGGATCAGATAGACCGACCGTCTGAAGTGCTGTGCTCTACAAGCAAGCTGAAGAGTGGGCGAAGCATCGGGGCACCTCTCTGCAAGCCAGCGCGTCATCTTGCGCGCGTAGTGCAGCTCGTACGGCACCTCTCCCGAGCCTTCTGGGGAGGGGATCTTGTTCGGATCCTGGGCGTGGGCCTCATCGATGAGGCTCAATGCTTTGGCAAAGTTCGCCTTGAGAGGAGGGAGACGCTGCGAGCTCATGGTTGATGATGATGAGTTCTTGTTGTGTTGAAGTGAGGTAGGACATGGCGTGTCTCGATAGCGGCAGATGGAGACATGAAGTCAAAAAGTTGTCTGACTAAGCAGATCTATGATACGCCATTGGTCGAGATGACCACGCCTCATCTCAACCCCCATCAGAAGAGCCTCTTTTCCATTTAATTCCCCTAAAAGGGTGGGATTGGCTTAACTATGTGCCCTAAAATACTAAATCTTACAGTTCAAAATCATTCATAATATCTAACTATTGTTTTGGTCTCTTACTGTTGACGCCACTGTGTAATCTTGGGTGCTAGACTTTCGAGCATCCTCTGTTGTATAAAGGAAACTGTTACAGCTTTTATAGCTATATGACAGTTTAAAAAACAACAAGCACTCATAATATCTAAGAATAGCCCAGCACTCGGCCTACATGTAAAATGAATATGAAAAGGAATTAGAGTTTGGACAGGAGTTGACGAGTGAACGGGAGTTTTTACAAGCAGAGTTCATCTGAGGTATGTTGTCTATGATGTTATTCTGGACAACACCAAACGGCGCCCTTGGAATATCAGTGAAAGAAAGCGCTGCTGTTGGAGGCAAAGCATGGCATTGATTCCATGGCATCGAGTCCACCCGCTAAGGCTGCTCCCCAAACATAACCCCATCTTGATTTCATATGATTCAAAATGCTGCACCTTCAAAGCAGACACCAACGACCTGACCGTCCCATTCCTGGCATTTAGACCCCCCACCCGTTGCCAACCACGTCGACCTGCTGCCTCATGTATTCGTCTTAAGCTCGACAACAACGCCGGCAACACAGTAACCTTTTGAGAAGCTGATAACAGCTACTCCCTATTGATATTTTTTGTATTTGAAACATCAACATCAGAACACTGTCTTGAGCCATTGTGGCTCTAGCATTCTCTACCATCTTCTCTCCTATCGAGCTGCCATTCGGATGCGCTTTCTGCTCTCACGGACGGCTCCCTCAAGGTTCCCGGTCATTTACGGTTGCCTTGATCTTCTCCTTCATCTACATTTCTCCCACATCACCGTCTGAGTACACTTTCATCTCAGCAACACTCGCCTGCATCAATCAATCAACTGACACTCTGCAGGTTGGATGTCATCCCTTCACACCTGCTTCCTACCTTCCCATCTCGACATATCACCCCACCGCTGAAGAAAGAAAAAATGTCTCTCTCCTACAACGACCTCACCATCCGCGGCCGCGACGGCCGCCGCGTCCCCATCACCGACTGCAAGCTCGAGCCGCTGAATCTTCTCATCCCAGGCAACGCGCCGATCGTCGTGCCCAACAAGAAGGCCTGGCGCAGCCCATCCCAGCAGGCCCGTGCTTCGACCCGCAGCAAGCGGGACGTGGCAGTCCCTCTGGACGACTACGAGGCCGACTCCGAGGCCGACTCCGAGGCCGAGGGAGGCGATGACGACGACGCGCAGCCGCTCCTCAAGAAGTCGCACGAGACGGAAAAGGACAAGGGCAAGGGCAAGGGAGGCAGGTGCAGGAAGGACAGCATCGTCAAGGAGCGGGCCAAAGAGGCCAAGCACCGCCGCAAGGCCGAGCTGCACCAGAAGAAGGCGGAGATGGAGCGCGAGGAGGCCGAGGGGGAGCGAGAGCGTCTGCAGAAGCGCATCGCGAAGCAGGAGGCTTACATTGCCCAGCTGAAGGCCAGGTACGAGGGGACGGAGGGTGCCGAGGATGAGACCAAGCCCCGGAGCAAGCAGTTCAACACAGCCACAAAGAAGGAGGCACCTACTAGATCCACCAAGAAGAAGGCCGCCGCCAAGGGCCCGATGTCCGACGCCGACGAAGGCGCCACGACCGACGGCAGCGCCGCCGTGCGCGAGATGCTCCAGAACATGAAGATCCGCGCGGGCGGCGTGGAGGGTCCGCGATTTTGGGTCCAAGACGGCGACCAGCCCTGGACCATCTCCGAGGACTCGCAGCTGGTCACGCTCAAGAACGGCGGGGATCCGTGGGCTACCATAGCCGAGCGCATGGCGCGACGGCCTGGCGAGGTGAAGAGACGGTTCAAGTTTCTCAAGGACAACGACTTCCAGATCCCTGGCGGGAACGAGACCACCGACGATGACAACAAGGGCGCTGTGTCGAGCGACGCGGCTATGGCGGGTGAGGTGACTACCGACGCAGAACAGACGGGCGGGGAGACTACCGAGGCCGAGAAGACGGACGATGAGACCAAGGACGGCGGTGAGACCACTGATGCGGAGAAGACCGACGACCAAAAGAGGGGCAGCGGCGACGACTGGGCCGAGGACGCTGACGCCCAGCTGATGAAGATGAAAAACGCCGGAAAGACGTGGGCTGAGATAAATGCTACCATGGGCCGGAGTAAGAAGACCTTACAGAATAGGTACAAGCAGCTACAAAAGATCGGCTTCAAGGTCCCTGACGAGACGACTGACGCCGAGACGACCGATGCCGAGAAGACCGACGACGAGAAGAAGGACAAGTCAGACGGTGATGCCTTCGACGGTGGTTTTATGGCCAATCTGGAGGCTTTTGTCGAGAAGCAGGTGGAAGCCGCCAAGAACTCCCCAAAGAAGGACTCTCCAAAGAAAGGCTCCCCCGTCAAGTCCGAGCAGTCCAACGGCAGAAAGAACAAGCAGTCGCAGAAACCCTCCCCCGCCAAGTCACAGGACAAGAAGCACAACAAGCAGAAGTCCCCATCTGCCGCACCACCCCCCTCCGTCCCGGGCGGAGAGTCCGGCTACGACGGTAGCGCCTCCGAGGCAGGCACCAACGCGTACATCGCGCAGTACGCGCAACAGCTTCTCACGGAGGCCAACGCAGGCCGGACCAGGATCCCCGAGGCCGACGACAGGTTTGACGAGGGCGACTGCATCCTGCTCGCGCTGGCCGACAGCCGCCGCCGCAGCAACCGGTGGCTGGAGATCCAGGCGGACTTTGCCAACGTTACGGGCCGCCTGGTGCCGGAGGAAGTGCTCAGGTGGAAGCTGGACGGGGGCGACAAGCCTGGGGATTACTGAGTTGCTCCCTCACCACCGGCTTGTTGGCACGATTTCTCGAAACGTAAGGGGGAGGGGCGGTCACTTTGGTTCTTTGTCTCGGCTGAAACGGGACGCCTCTATTTCTCATACATCCTCACGATGTTGGCTCAATTTCCAACCAGCAGAACCTATCTCAGCGCTTGCTGATTTTCTCATCATCTCCACACCCACATGAAAAGTGGCACATTTGAGAGAGGATCGGAAGCCGCGAGACAACAGGGAGATTTGGACCTGGTTTTATTTGACATGCTGCGCAACGCAACATCCGTGTCAGACATTCAGGTCATATCCAAGGAATGCTCAGGAGGTTGCTGTACTGTACTGTCTGTACGGCGTTGATCTCATCTCCATCCATCGGGCTCGAGGCTTACTTTTCATTTTTTTGTCTGAGCTTGGCCTCATATCTGAAGGCAAAGCCCTGCTTTGTTTGTTGAGGAGGCGAAGGATTTGGATGGACATGACCTATGATGAGCCACAAGCATGGGCATAGGAGGGCCTTGGGGACTTGGTCTCAGCGAGGGTGTCAGGACACTTCACAGATTTGGGTTCTGCTTGGTTTTCCAGATTGTCTTTGAGTTTTCTTCCCGGCCGGAGCCTCGAACAAGGATAATTATGAGGAATATTTTTGTGCATCTTGGGAGTTCGTACATACCTAGTCTTTGACCACAGGCTGGCAAGAACCTGTTCCCCGGTGATTTGACCAAGGCTCAGGGTGATGGCATGTCAAAAGTTCCTGGCTTACACGGAACCACCATCTAGAGGAAGCAAGAATGAAATAGGATCTTGGTGTGAACATTGCTGTAAAAATGGTCTTATACTTTTACCATCCCAAGCCCCCTGTCAGCTATCCAGTCAGCCCATCCCAGAACTT
Organism: Juglanconis sp. DMW523; assembly: GCA_003013055.1. Classification (NCBI taxonomy): domain Eukaryota; kingdom Fungi; phylum Ascomycota; class Sordariomycetes; order Diaporthales; family Juglanconidaceae; genus Juglanconis; species Juglanconis sp. DMW523. Next base: position 13,240 of record MUZK01004152.1, read on the forward strand.
TTGCCGACTCCGACTGATCATAGTGTACAGTAGTATCATATAACCTTGTTACGCCTGAAAATGCTTCCCATCTCAGAAGGATAGAATGAATGGGTTTCAATAGGAGAGCAGGGTAGATGAAAGAAGAAGAGACAAAAAAAATGACGAAAACTGGTATATAAGCAGGAGTAGAGTAACTATGATGAATTGGAGCGAGTATTTCCACACGGGAAAATCATGTATTGCTTGGGTAACGGAAGGTCGCCGACATAGCCCTCGTTCTCGACGTTGGACCCCTTTTCCGTCGACTTGCCACAAGCGTGTCACACTTTAGGCTCTCTTCCTCCACGTTGTCGTACCATTCGTGGCCGACAGTGATGACCTTGATGATGTTGCCAAAGCTCACTGCCACGCTGCCATGGCCGACTTTGACCATGGGGCCCAGCTCCGAGATAATCAGCCCCGCAGTGTCTTCTGACGTATCGCATGGTTTGGTTTCGATGTTTCCTTCCTTATCGAGTCTGGTGATGACCCACGTTTCCCAGGTTTCGTCAGGTTGCGGACGTGTGGGCGGTGGGTCGGCGTGTCCTCGTCGGCGCAGACCCGGCTGTGCAAATGCTGGTAACCGATCCCTCATAGGGCTTTCTTGTGGTGCTTCTCGGACCCTCCTGACTCCAACAATAGATCCGTTTCGCAACGGTGTCCACGACCCGGGACTGCATATTCGGCGACTGATCTGCCTCGTCTCGTTCCAAGTACAGCTAGACCTCCCCGGTGGACCCGCCGCATTTGAGAAACAGATATTGTCGTAATTCTCGTCGGGGAGATATGTTTGTAAGACGCAATCACCGTTCTCTTCACTGATGTAAGCAAGGGTTAAAGAGGATACCGTTCCTCGGCCTCCAGGCGTTGTCCTTTGACCGCTGTAGACAAACTTCATGGAGCGTGGCTGCATCGGCTCGGTCATGAATGTGTGCATGATCTTGGATGAGTGCAGGTCGACAAGATCAACGCTTTGAGAGCGAACAACCATATACGCCGAGAAACCCTGGACCGATAGCAGAGAATGCGGCTGCTTGTCGTTCTTCGTCGCAAGTTTGACTTCGGAGGACACCCAGAACCCGTTGCAAAGGTAGACACGATGTATGCAAGCGTGGCGTGACAGAGTGACAAGCGATAAACGCGGTTCTGGATGAATCGCTGTAGCTTCATGACGACAAGCGCGTTAGCAAAGAGAAGACAGTCTGTCCCAAAATCAGTGCAGAGGTGCTTACCCTTCTCAGAAACGGACACAACACAATTGAGGGGACTCTTGCACACAAAATGTTCCGAAGCGTCATGCGCATCGGGCCAGACCTCGGTCAAAGTGCCATTGCGCCTAACGATAACGACCGAACGCGTCGCATCCTTTCTGGATGCAAAGAAGAAGGCCTCCGGCTTTTGACCGTAAAGCTCCACTGCCACTGAGGATCCCCATTGCTGCTCGGGGATGTTCCAGAACAGGACTCGATATGTGGTGAGGATCGCTAGCCGAGTCGACTCCAAGTCAACAGCCATCGCTAGAATCGGGAAGGGGTTGTCCATTAGGGATCTGGGCCTGTCTAACACATAGCTGGCGAATTCGTATCGAAGATTCCATATCCTGATCTTGCGGTCCAGTCCAACGGAAACGATCTGGCCGTCGGGCGTGACAACCAGTTTCGCAATATCCAGTTCGTGTCCATGCTCTAAGCTTTTGATCGAGATTAAAGGTTCCTCGTCGTAGTCGTGCTCCTCTCTAGCCTCTGCCATTTCATCCCACAATAAGTAATTCATAAGTAACCGGACACAGGCGACAGCAAAAAGAACAGTAACGAAAAAGGGGATTAGCTGGTGGTGAGCGAAATCGTAAACGGCATCTGGGAACCACCGCGCCACCCCTAGAGGATTCCGATCTGACCCTTTGAGGACAAAAACAACAGGGTCGTAAACACGGGCGACATAGCTGTGCGCCCAGGGTTTGACGACATTGATGACTTCCTTCGCTGTCTCATGATCCTGTAGACGCAGCCACGACTTTGGACTACGAGCCTGATGTAGTCCAGCATATGGCGAGGATGGTGAGGCTGCCGCGTTGCCGGTCTTCCAGAGAAATCGCAATAGCCTTACTGGACTCCGCGGCGCACTTTCACTATCGAAAAAGTGCCACTGCGCCATTATGACAAAGCCCAGCATGACGAAAGTCCCCGCTAACCGAGTAGACAAGGCGATTCTCCCTTGCAAGATGGCGTCCACCAGCGATTGTCGAGGGTGGCTCTCTAAGGACGGGCGATTGTTTCTGACAGCCGCCTTTTCAAGCGCATCGTTCAGCTCGGTCCGGCGAACATCCACGCTCAAGACGGAGAGGAAGAAGGTGGACAGATAAAAGAAGTCGAACAAAATGGCGATAGCTGCAAATGTGCAGAACGCGGACACGCCTGAAGCAACCACCGTGGAGAGACCCCAGAGAATGAGGAGGTTTTGGACCACGCTGGCTAGTGCAATATGTCCGGTTTCTCCAAATGCATACCCGATGCGACTGCTGGTGCTGTGGTCCGCAGGGGTCAAAATGACAGCATTGATGAGACGGAAGACGTTCTCCAAACTCATGGCCATGAGGACCAGTGGGTAAGATGCCCTAGGAATCCGGGAGAGATCGATCCGAAAAAGCGCGCATATCGTCAGACTGGAAATTATCGCCATTGCAATTTGTACCACCACCGTCACCATCAAACCAAGCTTGGATTTGACCGCTCTAATCTTGGACAGGCTCAGAAGGAAGTAGCAGGCGGTTAGAACGTAAGCCAGAGACAGGAATATTGTATCCTGCATCGATATTGGGCGGAACTGGAACTCGTACAGCTGAGAGCCGGTTGATACACCGTCCCTGGGGAAGACATCCCATTTGTGGGCCATGCGAGCAGCGAACTCTTCTGTTTTTCTCTCCCACTGTCTTCCCACCGGTGAATCGCGGAGATGAAGGAGGGTGATCACTAGCGTGTCAGCAGCGACGAGCTGTCTGTCCTCGAACTTCTTGCCGCTGAAGACAATGGAGTGTCTCAAGGTGACGTTGACCGAGGTCGGCTGGGTCTTCTTCTGGTTGACAGTGCTCAGAAAGTCCACATCTCGCTCGATGTTCTGGGCATCACAGGCCCAATATTGCAAAGGGGACTGGAAGAACCACGATTGATTAGTGAGACCATTGACGACATGGAAAGCGTCTCTCTCGTCGCGCGAGAGACGAACCCCCGGATCCAGCAGGTTGATGTTGCTGGCTGCTCGACGCGGGTTGAAATTCGTAGTTGGTCCTAGTATCTCATCTTGTAGCTCCAGAGCGCCAAGAAGCACCTCGCGATTCAGGGCCGTCATATAGCTCCCGTGGACCCAGATGGAGCGCATGATGACATCAGCCTCGTCCATGTGCTTGTCGCCCAGCGGCTGAGCGTCGGTCCAGACATGGAGAGGGAGGTTTGGGGCGGCAATGGTGAAGTCGGTCGTATAGAGAAAGGGAAATGGGTATATGAGCGTGCCGGCAACGGCGACAGATATCAAGAGGGTCGTGAGGACATGTCGAGCAGCATATCTCCCGTAACGGGCCAGGGCAGTTCGGAGAGGGTGCGATGGTGATAGTACGGGAGCCTCAGTTGTCCTTGCCATCGTCTCCCAGTCAATACGAATGCTCCTGAAGGAACAAGACACTGCGAAGAAGTAGGGAAAGGGAGAAGACCCACCCTCTGAACGGATATAAAAGATACCAAATCATCACCAGCCGAGTCACCGACGATCCCGGAGAGTACAACAGGTGGTCGAGAAGGGGAGAGGGAAGGATGTATGGCTCATGCTTGGCACCTGGGCGGTGGAGAAGAGCCCGAGAGAGGCAGGATGCACACACGATCGGCTCGCTGCCCGTTCAGCTGCGTGGATTCGAAGGATGTGGATACTATCACAGAGGACGATCGAATTGCGAAACCGGAGGGGCCTCGCACATTTGGTGAAGACGGCTCAGCGTCGCGACAAATCTACTGTCGTCTACCTATTCTGAGTCCGGCGAGATGTGAGTCAGTTGGGGTGGTTCGGAGGAGAGGTTTGGCGCTGGCTAGTGTATGGTGATCCCACGGTGGAGGACGGGACCTTCTAGGGATCGTGTGACGCTGGGGCGGAGCGGACGGGCTTTAAGTAGGTTGAGCCTGAGGAGGTGGAATGGTAAGGTGCGTCGGCATGCTCTCGGAACACAAGATAGACCTCGGTCGACAGGAGAGAGGTCAGACCGGACGAGCCAACGTCAGGATTCAAGTGGCAGATGCAGGAGAGGTTCCGTGATAGTAGGTTTCGCAGGACCAGTGGATCCGCGGGGATGGTGTAGTGGAGAATATGCAAAGGGCGCTGCAGCACTGTGCGGGTGTGTGCGTTTGCGTCCAGTGTCTGGGCCCACGGAGCTGGAAAGGGCTTTAGGACCTATCGCATGGACAGCCCCCAGGCACAAGACCAGACGATTGAGGCTTGAAGGTCGGCGGGAGATGGAAGTGAGTTGGCCTAGTCTCCTAGTGCACTCGAGATGACCCAGATAGGCTTAGACATAGAGCGCCAAGGCGCGAGGCGGTAACTCCAAGGTGGAGGGTGAGCTGGCGCCTCGTAGCACGGAGTATGCCCGTGAGAGTTGAGGTCGCAGGAGGAGCACGAGGTTTCCGCGGGCAGCTTGGACGAAGAGGGATTGATGAACTATCCGTCCAAAGCTTGATGCCTGATGCCTGATGCCCGATGCTCGATGCTCGATGCTCGATGCTCGATGCTCGATGCTCGATGCTCGATGCTCGAGGTTGTATCAAAACGGAGTAATCTGGTCGGGCTTCCAAGCGTCCTATTGGCTGCCCAATGCGGCCGCACAAAGAAATTGGCCAGACGAGCTGGTGCGCGCGGCGTGGCGGAGGCCAAGTCCGTACCGCTCATGCAGCCGTGGCAGACCAGATGCAGGGATTCCCAGACCGGCGCCGTGGGCCAAAAAAGTTTGTCTTGAGCGGAGCACAGACGCTGCGATGATGGCAAAGACTCGAATCTCCGAGATGCTGCAAGGTGGGAAACGGGAGACGCCAAGTGGAAACCGAGATCAGAGTGAGTCCGTCATAAGGATCGCAACAAACGAGGGGGCGGGAAGGGGGTCGGATGTGCTTTGGTCAGTGGTAATGATGTCCAGGCCTCGCGTCGGCTTGCCCAAATCTGAAGCCCAGGCTGTCTGATCGGATACTTGCGGACTGAAGAAGAGAAACTTCACGCAAGGCGGAGGATGGGCCGCGACCCGTGAAAGGAAAAGGCTGATGACTGTTGATGATCATGTGATAAGGGAAGAAATCCAACATCAACCACCCAGTCGTGTCCCCAGAAGGGGTGTCCCACAGGTGGGCAGAGGTGACAGGTGAAGGCGTCAGATAGTGACAAGTCTTGACACGGCCAGGAATGAGACAAAAGTCATGCGGGGTGGGAAGACACCTGAAGGGAAGGGTTGAGCTCGGAATGAGGCCGGAGAACGAGGGGATGGGATGGGATGGTGGGTGATGAACGAAAAACATCGAGCCAAGGGGGGCCGCGGTTGAGGCTTGTTCTCCCATTGGAGTTGAGCCTACAAGGCAGGGCAGGGCAGGGCAGGGCAGGGCAGGACAGGGCAGGCAGGGCAGAGCAGTTTCAACTTCTCAACTTCAACTCCAACTCCTCAGAGGGCACGAGGAAATACACCATCAACCCAGCTTTGAGTTGGGATCGATTTGTAGACTCGATACTTGCCTTCCGACCGCATGCGGCATCCACGCCATGTTTTCATCTAGCTCGGCATCTCATCAGCGACCAAGGCTGACCTGCCTGGTGAACCACCTGCCTCGTCAAGATTCTGCATGCCTTCATGTCGCCATGTCGCCATGTCGCGTCTCTCGTCTCGCTACCATATAGCGTGATCCTCAAAGTCGGATGGCACCACGGGTAGGGTGGTCCTGCCCGGTGCTCAGCGCACGCGACCGTGATTCATCCTTGTCCTCGGCATCAGCACGAAGGCTCGCATGTCCTGGTCTGTCTGGGTGAGTCGACACCCACATGTCGCGTCGGGGAAGAGGGCCACTCGGCCGAGGGCGTTCAGCTCAATGGAGGGCGATGTCCATGTCAAATGACAAGGTGCAAGAGGACTAGGCACGGAGTACGGAGGGCGCCGCAGGGTCGACCAAGGGCGAACCTCCGGCTCTTATTATATTCTCTACCACCACCCGCCAATCGGTCTGTCGGCATTAGGTAGTCTTCCCCATGCAATTCTCTTCAGCTCGAACTTGACAGCGCGTCCACGGCCAATTTAACATCTCGTCGTGCCCAAGGGGATGTCAATATCAGGCCACTTCTCTGCCTCATCAGCCGATTGTGCCGTCATCAAAGCGACTCAGGGCTGCGACCTTGCTGCACCTGGACCCACCAGACGCTGCACCAACCCGCCGATTGGCTTCGTCGTTTCCCACAACGGCTATTCGCCCAGGGAATGGACCACACTCTCGGCAAGATGGGCGTGCAGCACGCTGGCACATCATCAGCCAAACTCAACCGCCTCGAACTGTTGAGATTCACAAACCTGCTTGCTACCTGGCCACGTGCTGGGACTCGTTGAGATCAATAAGGGTCGAGACCCCGGGCTCGGCTTGGGTCCCCGTGGTTCGTCTCGGTTCGCGCCGTCGGACTGCCGTCGGACTGCCGTCGGACTGCCTTCGGGTAATTTTTGCTCCCAACGACATCCCTTCCGCAAGGCTGTGGCCAGCCACCGTCCCAGCCTTACCTTGCCTCCCTGGTTCTCTTCTCTTCGTCATGGATCCAAGCCCCGACCCTGTGGCAGAGCTGCTCGAAAATTACCATGAGCTCAACAGCTCTGTCATCCAAGAACTTGACGAAGAGCCTAGTCCACTCGAGTTCATGCGCTATGTCGCGAGGAACACTCCTTTTGTGGTGAGGAAGGGCGCTGCCAACTGGACTGCCACCAAGTCTTGGAATGCCACCTATCTCCGCCATTTTCTACAGAACCAGACGGTCAACGTCGCGGTCACTCCAAAAGGGTGGGTAAACTCTCTATCTCTCTGATGTGCCCGAAAAGGCAATTTCGGCTCTCTCATACTCTTCTCTACCTCTTTTCCTTTTGTCATGCGCTGGGTCTAATTTTTCGTCTCTCCTTCCATCAGCAATGCCGATGCCCCCACATGGCATGAGGACGGCGAACTCGTTTTTGCAAAACCGTTGGAGGAGGATCAACCCTTCCCTGAGTTTCTGGACTATGTGAAGCGCCAAGAGACAGACCCTTCGTTTCCCAAAGAGTCCGAGATTCGTTATGCACAAACTCGTCAGTACGAGCGACAGGTCTCCTTTCCCCCTTCTTAAGGTCTAACTCCGAATCCACAGAGAACGATAACCTCCGTCATGAGTACGTCTCTCTGTTCAACCAAGTCCAAAAGGACATCCCCTTCGCGCGGATTGCACTGGACAAAGAACCAGACGCCATCAACATGTGGTAAGGAATCCACTACTTTCGAGTGACAGTTTGAAGTCCCCGGCCGAGAACGGCCGCAATACCAAGGCATCTGAACTAAGCCGACCTCCCCGGGAAACAAGGATAGGAAACTCGCGGTCCGTGACAGCTCTCCACAAGGATAACTACGAGAACATATACGTTCAACTCCAAGGGCAGAAGCATTTCGTCCTGCTGCCTCCTCACTGCCACCCATGTATCAACGAAAAACCGCTGAGGCCAGGCACATACGCCAGAAACAGCGGCAACAACGAGCTCGACCTTGTTATGGACACTGCGAAGGAAGGGGCCGCGGCCGAGGCCGAGCCCGTGCCGTTCGCAACATGGGATCCGGACCGACCCGAGGAAAATGCTACTCCCTACTCGAAATTGCCCGAGCCAATGCGTTTTACGCTGAAGAAGGGGGATATGCTTTACTTGCCAGCTATGTGGTGAGGACCCCGGCCCCCACTCCTAGGCAGCTCTGCTCCAGAATTCTAATGATGCACTCATGGTAGGTACCACAAAGTCTCTCAGTCCTGCTCGGAGGAGGGCATCTGTGTGGCTATCAACTACTGGTACGTGGAGAAACTGGTATCTACTGCACTATTCAAGAAACTGACGGGAGGCTTTCCCACAGGTATGACATGGAGTTCAGTGGACCGCTCTACCCACTGACTCAATTCGTGAGATCTTGTTGCTTGAAAAATAGCCAGAAAAGGGACCTCTGAGGATGGAGGCCGGGTATACAAGACATCTTGATGGAAAGAACCATGGCAGCATGGAAGGTCTTAGTGGCTGTCCTCCATGTCCTGTGCACCAGGAGTTTTGGATTCGCACGAGCAACTGGAGGCAACTACTCTGGATGCAAGATAAACACATTGCAATGAGAAAGAATGTTGCATAAAGTGACCTTGGATAATGGGATCTCTTTTCCCCATGTTGTTGCCCTTGCCTTCACGCTGTTAATTGATGTGCCCTTCACAGCAACCGCGCTTCTCAGTTCTGCCAGCCAGTGTTGAGTGATGAATTTCGGAAACTCTTAATCATTCTAACAACCTACAAGACTCAATCATCATGATGTATCTCTACACATTACTTGATTTCTGAATTCCACTGTGTCGGAGTGTTATCTCAAAGTACACAGCGGCTATCGGCGGTTTGGTGGGGTATGAGCTAATGCCCGGGGGTGCCCCTCTCGGCCCCTGACAACAAGACAATGATGTTGGCATCCTCCATCAACTGCTGACATTCTTGACATTCTTGTCTGCCTTGTCTGCCTTGTCTGCATCCTCCACGTCGTCAATTCCAGCCATCCACCCAGCTCTGGAAGACACGACGACCAGACACTCCATGAATCATCCTCTTCCGCACCAGCAGACGCCGTCAAGATGTCCCGGTTCAGCAGGGCCCCGGGCCCTCAGAACAACAGCATCCTCAACACCCTCCGTGCTGCCGAGATGATTGATAGCAAGGCAGCGTTGCCTGCTGGTGCGTTTCCTGCCCATCCCGCTCTCTCCGTTGCTCCCCAGCTAACCATGTCTCTTCTGGGTTGCAGAGATCATCGTCACCATCCTCGACTACCTCCCCGTCTCCGACCTCCTCCGCTTCGCCCGCACCTCGAGCCGCATGCGCGAGATGGTCTACGACGACACGCGATGGGTGGCACGCCTGAAAGCTATGGGCCTATGGAATGAGGCCGAAGCAAGGCGACGATTTGAGGACGCCCTGCGAAGACGGAAAGAGGCGCAGGAGAGGGAAGCCAGAGAGAGAGCCGCCAGTGTTGCTGGTGCGAGGCCTGGAGGACAGGTTGCAGCACCCAAGCGCCAGAGCGCGACCGTCTTCTTCGACGCCGAGAAAGAAGAAGAGCGCAAACGACGCACGAGCGTCGCCCCCAATAAGGTCCCTGCGACAGGCGGCCCGCCTGCCGCGCCGGGGAGAATTCGCGCGGGCACGGGGGCCAGCGTGACCGCGGAGCTGAAGGACGGCTTTGAGACGCTGAGCGTATCGGGGAGTCCGAGCACGCAACAACTATCACCGACAACCCCGAAGGATCCGCTGAGAGACTCCGATGCGCTGCTGCAGGTCCTGAAGAATGTTCGCAGCGTACGCGGGCATGCGAGAGAGGAATACGGCAACATCTACGGTGCACTGGCGCCGTTCTACTATGACCTGGTGCGTGCCAAGAGCCATGCCGATCCGGCGATATTCAAGGTGTTCAGAGATCCGGAGAGCCAGGCAAAGATGCTGTCGAATCTCCACGTGTTTGTGAAGAGTGATTGGACCGCCGGGTGGGCGCAGCGGGAGGAGAAGTTGACGCGCATGACGAACATCTTCGAGAGCGCGGTGCTGAGGGAGTTTGAGCAGGGGTATGAAGTCTTGGACGTGGAGGGCAGAATGAAGAGGTATGCGCACGTGCTGGATACGCTGAATAGCACGGCGGGCGAGGACTTGTTCGTCCACAAACACCCGATCTTCTCGGACCGGGAGGTCGTGGCAAATGCGTTGGATTGTCTCAATCAGGCGCCCGCGGGCTCCATTACGCTGGAGCCGTCGCAGCAGTTTTTCGAGGTCCTGGCAAGAAAGCTCAATGAGCAGTCCGAGATCATACACAAGGTCTTCCCGAAGCCCGGGAAGGTCTTCTGGGCCTTTGTCGACAAGGTCCGAGAGGACATTGTGATGGATTACGCGACATCCTTGTTTGATGAGGCGCGCGAGAGGAGTATAGAGTCCTACCTCCGGGCGGTCTCGGGCATATTCGAGCAGTGTCTGCAGTTCCTGCGGTCCTTGACGGTATCGGCATGCACCAAAGAAGAGAATGAAGAGAGGGCGAAGGAGCAGGCGCATAGGGTCGTGGAGCCCCATTTGGATCTCTATCTGCAGGACGAGCTGGAATTCTTCCAGAACAAGGCGGAAGAGGAGGTGGGGAGCTGGGAGAGGAAGCTGTCGGAGCAGGATGCCACCGAGGAATTGTTCTACATGTCGAACTTCACCCGGCAGGTTGAGAAGAAGGACTTCCTGAGCTCGTTCAAAAAGGCGGTCATGATGCCTGTCACTGTCCTGCCGACTCTACCTGGACAGCTGCTTTCATCTCCATTTGGGTCGACAAAATCCGCCGTTGCGCCTGCCACGAATGGACTGACAGGCCCGTCCTCAAGGCCGTCAACACCTGGTGGGAGTGCGCCGGATAGGAAAGGCACACCCCTTCCAGACAAAGCCCCGACAGACGAGCTCGCCGCCAAAGCTGCTCTCATGGCCTCGAGGCTGGAAGGCATCAAATCCCTCTTCAGCATCGAGGTGGCGCTCCACCTCGTTCACCTGGCCCAGACAAGCCTGGGCCGCGCCGCCGTTCTCATCAGCCTCGGCGGGCAAGCTGGCGGCGAAGCGCGCGAGCAGTGCGCGCAGATCTTCGTCAGCCTCCTCCGGATCCTTGGCAGCCGGCACATCAAGCCCGGGTTCGACAAAGCAGTCGACCACCTCTCGGTCTACAAAGCCCGCGAGGTGACAGACCACTCCGCCAAAAGCGGTGTCGCTCCCCTTGTCCAGTTTATTGAGCTGGTCAATGTCGGCGACCTGATCAGCCAGATGATCGATGTCTTCTACGAGCAGCAGCTCGCGCAACCCAAGATCGCCGATCGTAACGACTTCCTCGACCAGTCCGCCATGGCCAAGAAGAAGTTCGAGCAGATGCTCGACGAGAGCGTCGCGGCGGGCCTGAACAAGGGCATCGACGTGCTCATGGACGAGGTCGAGTACATATGCGCAACGACGCAGCTGCCCACGGACTACAACCCCAGTGCGCCGGAGGCAAACGCCCTCGGCGTACCCGACAAACGCTCAAGCGTGCAGAGCTTCGCGAGCTTCGGCTCCCAGAAACACCCCGCTCACGTCGCGGACCTGGGCCCCACGCAGACGGCCAAGCGCGTCGTGAACCTCGTCAGCTCTCATACGGGAATGCTCGTTGGGTCGACAGAAAAGACGATGCTGGAGGTGTTCAACGGCGAGGTGGGGCTCCGGCTCTTCACGGCTGTGTGCAAGCACATCAAGCGGCAGCGGATCTCAACCGAGGGCGCGACGAAGTTGATCGCGGACATGACGCTGTACTTTGAGTATATTCAGACGCTCAAGAACGCAGACCTGCTGGCGTATTTTCGGGCGCTGAGGGAGCTGAGCCAGATTTACCTGATTGACCCGCGCCATTCGAAGGATATGGCTACGATCATTGCGGATGGGGATCGGTTTGGGGGAATCTTTCGCGCGGAGGAGGTATATGAGTTTGCGGAGCGGAGGGCGGATTGGTATCAGGTTAAGAGGGATGTTGAGAGGGCTATGTATGGGCTGGAGTGTTGTTTGATGTGAAAGCCACGTACACAGATGGGATGTGCTGAAGGGAAGTCTAGGACTTGGTTGAGCATGGCGTTTCAGGGAGCACAAGGGTGCCTTGGGTAGGGGCCTCTGTCGGGCTAGGATAGGATGGCAAGCTGCATAGGGCAAACTCCGGCAATGAACTTCGTCTTCGTCTAAATACCGTTGGATATATACGAAGTTGGTGAGGCCGGCGTCTTGTGTTGACTTGAGTCCATTTGTCCTCGTGCCAAGTGGCACCGTATCGTCTTGAGCCCTTCGCCTCACCGTGATATGCGTACTCGCACCATGCTTCATTCTTCACAAGTTTCTTTTTCCAGCCACAAAGGATAGAGGACAAGAGGACTCCTTGGTAGCTGGGGAAGGGGGGAGGGGG
>MUZK01004153.1:0-25466 GCA_003013055.1 Juglanconis sp. DMW523
GGCTAGACTCACAGTCGAGGTGATGTCGACGGAACACACGTCGCATATGTATTTGACACCTCCCTCACTCCCCCGGCCACCGGTCTTCTTTCTGATGACACCCATGGTGTCCCGACACAGAAGGCACTTGAAGAACTATGCGCAGTTGGGTCGCTCTGGCACGGCACGACAGCTGGGGAGAGTCGAAAAATAAAGCCAAAGCAGAGTTGACAGGGTTAGCGATATAGCTCATTCAATTGCTAGCAGGCGATACTTTCCAATGCGACGCGAGAACCCGATAGCCTGTCGCGATGGTTGATGGAAAGTTGCTGCTGAAGGTGAAAGTGAGGTGAAGTGACGTGCAATCGCGGTTCACGCTCGATACAGCGCACGGACCAATACGGAGGCTTTGAAATCTGGGGTGATCGCGTGTGGAGAGACGAACCAACGGTTCCACCTGCGCTACTGTGAGAGGAGGGGGGATGACATAAGCTATCTTCGAAGTTGTTGAACTCGTTCTGAGCTGAGTCTCTGTTGCACTCGAATATTCACGAACTTCGGCGAAAGTCCAGCACCTCTAATCTTGCGATATGCGATAGTGTTCCAGTGACGAGACCGCGCAAGACCTGGCGACCTACATGTATTTTCCAGGTCATGCCTCACTACTCACTCCTCCCAGGATCCACTTCGGCTCCAAATTCCCCGACATACGACGTACTATGTACACTACAGGCTCGGCCGAGGCAAGCCGTTTGGTGACGGAACGTTACGATTGAAGCGCCCCACCAAGTTTTTCCAAGGAAGATTGAGGCGAGGACTCTATAGTGGGATGTTCTGGTAACACCACGCTCGTGAGAAGGACGATATGATATCATGTGATATGACATAGTCATCAATAGGTCCTTTCATATCGCCCTGTATATACCTACTTTCATCCTTCTCGTAGACCTCGACCGCATGGTCTTTCCTCTATTTGGGTATCTCGAGGCACTTTCAAGCCACACTCCTCACCATGCCGGACAAGATCCTTGACGACATCTCGCATCGCAGATTCAATCCTCTGACAGGAGGGTGGCTGCTGGTATCGCCTCACCGCACAAAGAGGCCTTGGCAGTGAGCATACAACTTGAAATCGCGCGCTTCAGAACAGACCTGACCATGTTCCGCATAGAGGCCAGCAGGAGTCTGCGCAAGTCAACACTCTCCCCGACTATGATCCCACGGTCAGTCCAACCAACTGTCGCTCCGGCCCAAGTTGAACTCCTCTGCTGACAAGTATTTCAACAACAGTGCTACCTCTGCCCCGGCAACAAGCGCGCCAAAGGCGATTCTAACCCGCAATACAAAAATACCCTCATTTTCGTGAACGACTACAGCGCCGTCAAGGAAGAACAAGCCGCCTACACTCCTCCCGAGCCCACCAGCAGCGATGACCTTTCTGCGCTGCTCCTGCGCGCAGAGCCTGTCACGGGTAAATGCTACGTGCTGACCTTCAGCGCCAAGCACTCCGTCACCCTTGCTGACATGTCCCCCGCTGAGATCGTGCCCGTGATCGAGACCTGGACGCGCGTCTACGCTTCCCACATGTCACCGTCCCACCCGCTAGCCGACGTCGCAGCAAAGTTGCCGCTGTTGCAGAAGGAGGCCGCGCCGGAGGACCAAATCGAGAAGCCCAAAGAGCAGTTGCGGTACATGCAGATCTTCGAGAACAAGGGCGCCGCGATGGGCTGCTCGAACCCGCACCCGCACTGCCAGGTCTGGACGACATCGACGCTGCCCGAGGAACCGGGGAAGGAGATCGCGGCCATGAGCAAGTATCGTGCCGAGCATGGCGGCCGGCACTTGCTGGCGGACTACGTGAAGCTGGAGATCGAGAAGGGCGAGCGCATCGTCTGGCAGAACGAGGGCTTCCTGGTCGTGTGTCCATGGTGGGCGGTCTGGCCCTTCGAGGTCCTGGTGATTGCCAAGCGGCATGTACGTGCGCTGGTGGACCTGAGTGATGAGGAGAGGGTCTGGTTTGCGGAGGCGGTTCAGGAGGTTACGAGGCGGTATGACAATCTGTTCGAGTGCAGCTTTCCGTATAGTAAGTCTTTCCCTGAGCACAGCCAGGACGCACGCGTGACTGACTCCTGCCTGGGGCAGGCTCCGGTATCCATCAAGCGCCGCTCGACTGCACCGAAGACGAGGCCGAGAACAGCTATTTGCACATGCATTTCTACCCACCCCTCCTGCGGTCCGCCACTGTGCGCAAGTTCCTGGTGGGATACGAGTTGCTCGCGGAGCCGCAGAGAGANNATCTGCTGGCCGATCGCAAGAACAGCGAGCGGCGCAGGAGCGCATCTTGCTTGAACCCGCTCTAGTACTACCTTTCCTAAAAAGTCTTCTTTTGGTCCTCTCTTGCACTATTCCATGCCCTCTGACCTGCGGCACGCCTCTTCTTGGTGACCGACTTGCCTCACGCCCTCACGTAGTTCGAGTACTGCAGCGCCATCCACAAACTCCCCCCAAATCCGGCCGACAACGGAAACGCATGCTCCCATCCAAGCCGCAACGTCTTAAACACGACAATCTCGCTCGTGAAGTGCGACGCCGCTAGCACGTGCGTGAACAGGCACAGCTGGTACAGAGCGGGATCGTTGACCCGGTACGCGCCGTAGATCCGGATCACGCCGGCGAGGATCGTGTACACGCCAAACAGGCGCGCCGCGAGTGGCGTGACCTGGTCGGAGGGTGCTGCGGCAGGCTTATTTTGTTTCGCGGCGGTCGTGGCGGGGATGAGTTTGGAGACGGAGTCGGGGGAGGAGGCGGAGGGGTTCGTGACGAAGAGGCCGTTGTAGATGCGCCGAGTGTAGTGGAGGGTGAGGAGATTTTGGATCGAGTTGCCTATAGCGGCGATGGAGACCTAGAGAGTGGAAGTCAGTTCAGCTCAGTGTCTTGAACATGGAGTGCAAGAATGATGTCTTACCACTAGAAGGTAGTATGGCAGGTAGCCATCCTCAGCAGAGGGCAGAAAAGAGAGAAAGGAGTCCATGATGACAGGTTGAGTGTGATAACAAGCCTGGAAGCATTCTATGATGCGAGAGGGTCAAATTGACAAAAAGAGGACTTTGTGAGAATCAAGATGGCCTACTTCGTGAGCATGGCGTGTTGCAAAGATCCCAAGGGTCCACCTGCGAAGAGCTATCAGAGCTTGAACAGCTACCATCTCGGAGTACTCAAGACTGGGTGAAGTTCTCGACTAATCTCATGTACTCTTGTTAGCCCTCAACATCCCACCACTTCTCACAGCCTCGAGCCCTTCCCAAGATTTTGGGAATTGATGATACTGCAACTTCTTTTCCTATAATTCCACACAAAGTTCAGTCTCGATACCTTAACAGCCCACAACCTCCAGAAATCATGGCTGGCATCACCGAGATCCTCTCCTCTGTCCCCCAGCCAGTCCAATGGGCTCTGGCTGGTGTCGGTGCCGTCGTCATCGCTAGTCGTGTGCTGAGCTACGTGCAATTGCTGCTTGAGCTCTTCATCCTCAGCGGCACCAATGTATGTTGCACTCCCTCAACCAAGCCAATTGGCATTTTTCTGATAGCCGCTTCCTTACAGCTCCGAAAGTATGGCCCCAAAGGCTCTTGGGCAGTTGTCACCGGTGCCTCTGACGGCCTCGGCAAGGAATACGCCAAACAGCTCGCCGCCAAAGGCTTCAACATCGTCCTCGTATCCCGCACACAGTCCAAACTGGAGGCTCTTGCCAGCGAGCTTTCGAGTGTTGAAACCAAGGTCCTCGCCATGGACTACTCAAAAGACAACGAGTCCGACTACGCCCGCCTGGCCGAGCTCGTGGCCGGCCTCGACGTCGCCATTTTGATCAACAATGTCGGGCAGAGCCACAGCATCCCGACTGCCTTTGTCGAAACGGACAAGAAGGAGCTGCAGGATATCGTGACGATTAACTGCTTGGGCACTCTGAAGACTACACAAATCATCGCGCCCGGTATGGCGCAGCGGAAGCGCGGCTTGATTCTGACCATGGGCTCGTTCGGTGGTTGGATGCCCATCCCCTACCTGGCAACATACAGCGGCAGCAAGGCCTTCCTGCAGCACTGGAGCTCGGCTCTGGCCGGCGAGCTGAAGCAGAGCAATGTTGATGTCTACCTCGTCCTCAGCTACCTGGTGTGCTCCGCCATGAGCAAGGTCAAGCGCCCGAACACGATGGTCCCTACCCCCCGACCGTTTGTCAAGGCTGCTCTCGGCAAGGTCGGACTAGGCAATACACAGAACATCGCCTACACATACACGCCTTGGTGGAGCCATGCGATCATGCAGTGGTGGGTTGAGAAGACTGTCGGGTTTGGGAGTAAGCTGGGCATCGGCTTCAACCTCAAGTCGCACAAGGATATTCGTGTCAGAGCTCTGCGGAAGGCTGAGCGGGAGGCGAAGAAAGCCTAGACGAAGGCATACGCGCATGGGAGGAAACCAACGGAGCACGGTAGAGTGTTTGACGTAGATTTGAAGGGAGTAAAGATGTACAACTATGTTGTGCCTAGACTCGGAAGCCTGCATTAATCCTTTGAGTTGGCCCCTCCTGAGTGCAGCACTGCGGCATTAGCCTGCCTGCTCCTAGCCCCATCACTAAGTGGAAAATACACAATGATATTTATTATCTCCCTGAGATGGTTCACATACAAGCTACAGGCTGAGACGGAAGTGGGGTGGAAGCTTTGGAATATTTCGGAAAACTTAAAATAACCATGTGAGGCCATAAAATAACCAATCCAAGCGGCCCGGCGCTGGCCAGAAGCTATACAAGCATATCAACCCGAACATAGCCCTAACCCTAACCCTGACTTGCGGCATCGGCAACCTTTTTTTCTCTCTACGTTGCTTTGCAACTCCGGAAGAAAAAGGTTGCTCCTGCCTCCTCTCGTGATATCACAATCTAGCCTGTCTTAATAATAAAGGATTTCGTATACAGACGAATTTTATATGCGATTTGCTGATAAATCAGATAGCCTCCGGAGGGCGGCCGGAAGCTGGCCGGCGCTGGGCCGCTTAGAATGGTTATTTTATGGCCTCGCATGATCACTTTAAGATTTCCGAAATATTTCACCAGCTTGCAACCCGAACAGGCTTAGTCTAAGAGCGCGCCAGGTTCGCGATTTTAGCGCCATTCGGCTTGCTGGCATCCCTGCAAAGAAATTGTGTTTACAGCGACTGCGACTGCGACCTGCGACCCGCAGCTACAACCGACCTTGTCTTGCAACCTCATTGTCCAACTGTGACCTTCAATCCTGTGTCGACAGTCGAACAAACTCGACGGCTTCCTTCCCCGTCCTCGAGATTCTTTTCTTCATTACTCATCTACAATCTTTTTGATGCGACCATAGTCGAGCTTCGATCCTCTCAGCATCTCCTTCTCGCGAAGAACGGAGCAGTGCGGTCTTCCGTACGGCGAGCTGCGTCTGCTGCTGCTGGGCGTCGCCGACCTCCCTTTTTCCAACCCTCCGACCCAAACTCGAGATCATCAGAGACACGAACAAGGAGGCCGCTGAATGACAAGGCGTCCCTCAAACAATCTCAATATACTCCTTACATGAGATGGCCGCGACCACTCCCGTGCGCCCCGTGCCCGGCGCATTCCTCAACACTCCTGCACCGGCGGCCGACCCTCTGCGACGAGATCTATTCGGCGCTGGCGTAACAGGCGGGACGCGACGAGGACCCTTGGGCACGAGCCCTTCCAGACAGCCTGTGATGCATAGGTTCCCTCCTCTTTCTGGGCGGCCAGGCTCACCACCTCCTGCTGTTGGTCCGCCAGCTCTTCCACCCGCTGCCCAGCCAGCTATCGAGAACAGCCCCCCAGCTCAGCGAGCCGCCAGGTTCATCAACGAGCTCCTCCAGCTCGACGGCAGCTTTCCCGACCTCGACTCGTACTGTCGACGTAAGTGCATACCCGTCTCATAGCTCTCCCACCCTGACTTACTAGGTACTGACTGATGTCTCTCTCCAGCCGGTGCGTCATCCGACTATGACCTCGCCATCGTCGACCCAGCATGGGCCCCCTTCCACAAGCCCGTCATGTACCGCTTGCCCGACCAGGTCTTCGCTCAATTCGAATCCAGCCAGATTCACACGACGATGGGACTGTTTCCCGAGATCCATTTAGCGTACGTTCATATCGATAACGCACTCTATCTCTGGGACTACACCCAGCCGGAACCTGAGCTGTTTGGGTTCGAGGACTCGCCTCACAGAATCACAGCCGTCGCGCTCGTCCCTCCAAGGCCCGGTGTATTCGTCGCAAACATTAAGCACATGCTCGTCGTGGCGACTGCGACGGAGATGATACTTCTTGGTCTCTCCCAGGAGCCTGCCCCCGCACCTCCGCGGATATTCCAGACACGGATGTCAGTGCACAAGGGTAGCACTGACGTGAGCTTCATCGTGGCTTCTGCGGACGGTCGTGTTTTCTTTGGCGGCAGAACCGACACGGATGTGCATGAGCTCTACTACCAGCAGGAGGAACGGTGGTTTTCCAGTAGAGTTGGAAAGATCAATCATACCCACCCAGGCTGGTCATCAGCGCTGCCGAACCTCCCTAACCCAGCATCCCTCATTCCTTACTCGACCACCCTCTGGAAGTCAAAGACGAACGAGGGTCTGGCCGACATGGTAATCGATGACAGCCGGAAACTCCTCTACACCCTCTCGACCAACTCTACCATCCGCACTTACCACCTCGAGGGACCAGACAAGCTCACCAAGTGCATTGAGAAGGACAAGCTATCCTGTCTTCGAGACATCACTCACATGATTACACGATCCCAGCTCCTTACGGACCGGATGAACATCGTGTCCATCAGTCCGATCCACGCCAATGAGGCCTCTAAACTTCACCTGATGGCGTTGACTGACACCGGCTGCCGCATCTTCCTGAGTGCAACCAGCTCAGCGTACTACTACAGCAGCCCGGCCTCCAATGCCGCACCTCAGAGCATGCAAGTTCAATTCGTCAAGTTCCCACCCAGCGAAAGTCCCACTGGTCATAGGCCAAGAGGCGTGGATGGCACTGAGATCCTGGACCCCAACTCTACCTCCTTATATGTGAGCAGGTTTGGCCAGCGATTTGCGCCTGGCTATTTCTTCGACGCTGTCAGAAAAGAGGACAAACCTGACAAGGATCGCGTTTTCGTGTCGGCACCTGAGACCGGTCGCATCCGACTCGCCGGCACCACACCCGGGGCACCGCTGCATTACCACGAGCAGGCGAATTGGATCGACGTGGCTGATGGTAAGATTCTTGCGATCGGTGCGGTCACACCACCATTCGCTGCTTCTGGGCAGCCCCTGGGCTTTGGCAACGAACTAGCCGTGCAGTTTGACCAACCCCCTCCCGAATTCGCCATCATGACCAGTGAGGGCATTCATGTTCTTCGACGACGACGAATGGTGGACATCTTTGCGACAGTCATCCGGAAAGCTCCCGGCGAAGAGGGTATCACGGAGGAGGTGCGACGATTCATTCACCTGTACGGACGCCAAGAAACTATCTCGACGGCTCTGGCAGTGGCATGTGGTCAAGGAAACGATTTGCGTAATGGCGCTCCTCGTGTGATTGACCAAGTCACCCAGGACCGGGCTCGTTCAACCTTTGTCGATTTTGGAGGACAGCCCACGGTGGCGGACACGGACGGGCAAGCAGTTAACGCAGACTCCGTCAAGCTTTCCTATCGGTATCATGCCATCGGCTCGTACATGACCCGCCTGATTCGCCGGCTGTGGAAGGCAAAAGTCATCATTCAAGGGATGGACGGCCAAGCAGTTGTTGTGAAGTCTGCCATTCCCATGCCCAAGCTGAAATCTGTTCAAGAGAATCTGGATCGTCTACGAAACTTCCTCAACACCAACCGGGGTATCATCCAAGGTCTGTCGGGTCCACAAGATCTCGCCCAGGTCCGCAATCGTCATGAGGAGATTGCCATCCAGGCGGAACACCAAGGTCTTCATGCACTGCAAAAGTTGATGGAGGGCATTGCCGAGGGCATCTCTTTTGTGCTCATGCTCTTTGACGAGCGCGTGTCCGATATCTTTGTTCGTCTTGACACAGCAACGCAAAGCCAGTTCCGCGAGCTGACCTACGAGCAACTCTTTTCTCAAGTAGCGGGCAGGGAACTTGCCAAGGTGCTCGTGAAGGCCATCGTGAACCGCAATATTGAGAGCGGAGCAAACGTGGAGACAGTAGCGGAGGCTCTTCGAAGACGCTGTGGCAGCTTCTGCAGTCCTGAGGATGTTGTCATCTTCAAGGCCCAGGAACACTTGAAGAAGGCCTCAGAACAGGTTGCGAATCCCAACGTCGTCCGACAGCTACTTGGAGACAGCTTGCACTTGTTCGAGCGAGTTGCTAACAGCTTAACCTTAACTAACCTTCAAGGTGCCGTTCAGCAATATGTCCAGCTCCAGTACTATGCAGGCGCCATTCAGCTATGTCTGAGGGTCGCTCGAGAGAAGGATCGCGGCAACTCAGCATTGGGTTGGGTCAAGGATGACAGACCCGCCAACGACCCACGTGAGAATGCTTTCCTCGAACGCCAGCGGTGCTACGACTTCGTTCACCAGGTTCTAATCGACCTGGATGCTGTGGCGGCCCAAGAGCCGGAGATGGTGGACGGGCGGCCGACTCTTATCGCCACCAAGCGCATGGAAGCCTATCAAGTGGTTAACAGCTCTGATGATGAGGTCTTCCACTACGACTTGTACGAGTGGTACATCGCCCGAGGCTTAACCGACCGCCTTCTGAGCGTCGATTCCCCTCACGTCATTACCTTCTTGACAAAGCTTGCCGAGGTTCACTTCGAGCATGCTCAACTTCTCTGTAGCTTCTACACGACTCGCAACCGGTTCTACGAGGCTGCGGAAGTGCAAGCAAATCTTGCGAAAAACAGAGACTTCGACATTCCACTCCAGGACCGGGTCAGTCTCCTCGGTCATGCGAAAGCCAACTCGAGTGTGTCCACGATTGGCATCAGCCAACAGCACCAGCAGATTCTCAGCCACAACGTCTCAGTGTTGCTGGAGGTCGGTCATATCCAGGATGATTTGTTGGGCAGGATCATGGCAGATCCTCGGATACCGAACGAGCGGAAGGTGGATGCTGAGGAGCGTCTGAATGGACCCATCCTTGAATTGACAGAGGTATGTCTATGATTGACTTGAAGCAGAGTGAAGCATACACCTTGACTGACATTGAAACAGCTCTGGAACGGCTACGCCGTGCCAGCAGAATATCACGACATCTCCCTCATCATCATCTACGTAGCCGACCACTATGCGCCCCGGCTCGTCGCCGACACATGGCGAAACCTTGTCGACTCAGCTCACGATGAGGTGATTCAGCAACAGGCAAACTGGGAGGCTTGGGAAGCAGCAGGCCGGCCGGCCAACGAGCCGGAGCCCATTCAGCCTCCGCTGCCCTATGAACACGTCATGACCAAAGTCCAGGACGTGGCGCACCGTACCTCACTAAACGATCACATTTTCCCCATCGATGTGGTCCTGACCATACTGTGCCGTTACTCCATTGAGAATGTACAGGATGAGACAATCGGTGCTGATCCCAGCTGGCCCGTCCTCTTGTTCCTCGTCCTCAACGTTCCGCACGCCAGCATCACGCGGGTGCTGGAGCGCATACTTGACGCGCAGGAGGCACCCTTCACCGGCCGTCGCCGCAAGGTGGTGGTGCGGTGGCTCGGCGAGGTGCTGGCCCGCTGGGTCAGGAACGTCGAGACGCAGGGCACGGCCGGTGGTCTGGGCCAGTGGGTAGCGGACCTGCTGGAGCGCTGCCACGAAGCTATGGAGGAGGTAGTGCGGCTGGAGGAGCGGGCTACTAGGACGGTCTCGGCGGACACGCAGACGGTGCATGCGCAGGTGAGGGAGTTGCAGACTTGGGTCCAGGGTGTCTTGGATGGACGTGGTGCTCCTGGTTCGAGGTTGTTCTGATGAAGGCAGGGTGAGGATGCACGAGCATGAATGTGGGCGGTGTCACGGCGCATTTGAAAACAAAAGAAAATTGGGAGGACTAGTCCCGAGTCGAAGGGACTTGGCAAAGCATGAGCAAGCATGGTAATATGAATTGCCAAAAAGACAGCATATGTCGCATAGGCAGGTCCATTCACGTCTAGGAATGCCCTGTCAGGGTTGTCAGGTAGTCCTTTTCCTATCTTCCCTCAGTCGGAATGGGGATCTAGGAAGAGAATCAATGATCTACATAAATCGAAGGGTTCGGAGCTCATCCAAAATTGCAAGCCTGTGAAAGGAGGGATCGATCAGTATTGTGGAAACATGACCATATTTTTCTATTTTTCTACACTGGCGGCGTGAAGGATGTGTCTGTTTAGAGCAATGGGGAACATCAATAGAATGGTGAAAGGTCGTAAGAACAGCCTACGGATGATGCACACTTTTTTCCTCACGGGACATGAAGGCCTGGCTTCTGTTGTTGGGCCAGCCAACTGTGATAAAATTGATCGAGGAAAAACTAAGCACTCCAGCCGGGTCCGTCCGAATTAGCTATTTGTACCCCGGCCGTGCTGGCCGTGCCTTCCCACTACCACACTTCCCAGAGACTACCTGGTAGGTCCACTACCTTGGTGATGGTTGCAAACGCTACGTCAGGTTTGGTTGGAAGCTTGTCTCGGAGCTTGCTGCTACGGCGAACCTCGTCGGGGAGGAGCCTCACCAACATCAGTCTGCAGATGTGAGGGGAGGGGGAGGCAAGGCTATGCAGAAGGGTTTTCTCCTTCGAGGTGCCATATATTCCTTGGGGAATACTAGTAGAGAGAGAAGAAAAAAAAGGTTGGGCAAGTCATCTGATAGTTTAGAGTCATTGTTGAAAAGATCCAAGAGATGCCCTGTCCTTTGTCCATGACTTGCCCCTTTGGGATTTCGGCTTTGAAGTGATTGGTTGTGTGGCATAAGGCCGAACCCACCCTCACACCCTTGTCACCTACATGAGGCACGTGGCACGTGGACGATGTGCCGTCCGCAAATTGAAATGCTGGGTCGATGAATATTTTGTATTTCTGCTTAAAACCTTCTGTCTGGGTTGATTGGATCGTTTCTGGATCCCCATCCCCTTGGTACAGCATTCCCACAGGATACGCAAACATTAAGCTCTAGAATACACTCGCCGTTTGTCTCCTTCGATTTGACAGCAAGACTAGGGTGAGCAGAATCAAATGAAGGCAAGGTTCAACCATGTCCTCTCCAAAAGACCATCAATACCACGGCGAAAAGGAGCGGTAACCCAGCTGTGGACTTCTGTATCCTCACACTGCCTGCAGTCGTACCGGTCGAGTTACTCTGCTTTTCTTCCTTGCTCTCATCATGTCTCCCGGGACCATGGTTCGGAATGTCGAATGGGGTGAGACCGATCGGGGGATACTCAGAGAGACAGGGACATGGGGGGGAGGGACAATCATATACACAATTCGAAGGAATGGTGTCGATTTCCGCTCTTCTTGGGTGCAGGGGGGTCTTGAATTGTTTGCTCCGGATTTGAGCCTTGATACCGGGCGGTGGCGCTGGAACCATCCGGTTCCGTCGCTGACTGCTGGACTCTGCTGCATCGATTTTAGTGGTCTCAGGCTGCCAATGATCAGGCCAAACCCTTGCCTCCCCCTCGGCCACAGTCCCAAGGGAAAGGGGCATGTTCTGTCGCTGCCATGGTTCGCCATCGTGAGGGTTGCGATACCAGTTGCTTGGGGAATCACCCAGGCACTCGCCCACCGTGACGAGCTGGTACCCACGCTCCTTGGCCGTGTCGATCATCCACTCCGCAAATTCATACACCGTGCGCTCATGTATGTCGTGCGCCAGCACCAGCTTGCTATCCGACCCCCAGCCGATCCCAGCCAGGAAATTTTGCTTTGCAGCCTCATAATCCCCCGCCCAGTCGCGCGTATCAACGTCAAGGGTGATGACGTGGTATCCCAGCTCCGTCATGATGTCGAGTGTCTCCGGCGCCCAAGCGAGGTACGGCGGGCGGAAGTAGGTTGGTATCAAGCCCAGCACGCCTACCAGTGCCTGCTCGTTGAGATACATTTGCTTGAGCGCCTCTTCCCGCCCCAGTTCCTCCAGATTAGGGTGCGCCCAGGTGTGCGTGCCGATCTGGTGGCCGGACGAGAGCATACGTCGAAGGAGTTCTGGGTGACCGTAGCCCGTGAGCTGGCCGTCCGCCATGTTTCCCCCACAGACGAAGAAGGTGGCGCGCACGCTCTCGCGCTCGAGCAGGTCGAGGAGGTCGGAGGTGTAGCTCCAGGGCCCGTCGTCGAACGTTAGGGCTAACGTTCCGGGGACGTTGCAGGAGGTGATTACTTGGCCATAGGGTATGGAGCCGAGTCTGGGGCGTGGGAGAGATGCGAGGTAGTCTAGTGGTGGGAAGGGGGAGGATTCTGTGGAGGGGACTGCCACTTGCTCGAGTATTATGGAGGAGTCGGGGACGGTGTTCTTTGTGACTGGTACCTGTGTACTGGTGTCTTTCTTGTCCGTAACGAGCTTCGCGTTGATTATGCCTTGTGTTTTGCAGCCTGTGCTGTATAGAGGTATGCAATTTATTGAGCCGCAGGAAGACTCATCTGAACCGCATGTTCCTGTCTGGCGTAGACTGTCAGCACCGTGTACCGTTTTCAGGAGAAAACGGAGCGGCTGAGAGAACGAGGGGCATACCTCTCTGGAACAGCAGAGACCATCTCCACAAACAGCACCTACTGCAGAGGTGTAGCCACAACCCTTCCCTCTGCTTACCAGTGTAACGATTGTTGAGTTATCTAAACGTGCCGTATGTAGGGAGTGATTTTCTGACGGGTGGCCGACGACGGCGTGCGACAGAGATAGCAGCACGGCCAACTGTTTCGCCCAAAGCATATACTCCATGACGAGCCTCGGAAGATCAATATGGTACCAGGTATGTGTGAGGGGGTGAGGATGAAGAAGTTGGGGCGAAAGGGTTTTGAAAGAGGCCGAACAGTGAGAGGTTCAATCTAGTTGACCATTTGTTGGGCCAGGAGATATGGATTTTGGGCCTAGGAGATTCCATGAGGGTCTCGTACGCTCTAGTTCTTCTTTGGCGTGGACCGGTGTGCAAAGCGTAAAGATAAAATTGAGGCTATTTTGGGAAGTGTCCCGTAGAGTCGAGGCTGAGATCCTTCTTCGTTCAAGGGCAGACAGATGACGAAGCCCGAACGCCATGATCACAGAGATCTTGCAAGATCCTGCAGATGTTCCTTCCTTCTTGCTACTGTATATGATGTACCTATCCACGCAGGTGCTTACCAGCAGAGGAGATCGGCAGGACCGTCCCGGCGTCATCAGAGACTAACTGCCTTGATACGTCGACGACAGCAGCGGGAGCCGGCGGCATCGCGGAAAACAAAGGGAAAAAACGTCCGTCAAGTCACCATGCGAAAGTTTACGAAGAGGAATTTATTTCAGCTCCCCAATAAGGTGAAATGAGGAAACTCAGTTATCTCGGATTGTTCGTGAAAATATTCGAACATGGGCGTCGAGAAGCCCACTGTGTACTTTACCCATCCCCCAATGTCCCACTTCCTCCACTGTTCTCCCTCTAGCCAAACATGACAACTGAACTCAGCCTGGGGGTATTCACGGATCAAAACAGATAGTTTAATAAATGAAGGTGGTGTTATAGTTTGAAAGACAAATAATCCCGCCATACGGCAACAGCTTGGCTCCACAGCGGTCTATGAATGCGAAACAGAAACAGTACCGTTGAAGAACCCAAGACTCCCGTAATGTATTCCAAATCCCAGATACTTCCATGGCAAATTTTACATGATTCATTCCATATCGCTATGAATTCTTGTATCAATATTCCATATTTCCATTGTTGACCCCTTTTCTGTTGGACAGTGGTGATCTTGATCCTTTCTCAGCCTGGAGTCAGCCGACGCAGCCCTGTCCTTAAACAACAACGGAGACTCCCCAGGAGATATAAAAAAAATGGGCACATGAATCTGTCATAGGTGCGTATTATCGCTTTGGTTGTCTCCGACCTGCCGCTCCTCTGGCCTTGCTGCTGCTACTGCTGTTAAGGTGTTCCTTTGGGCCATTGTACCGTCCTTTCTCGTCCATATGTCCTTGTGCTATGCTCGTATTAACAACCGCATTCGCGCTCTTCTCCACGGCGTTCGCGCTGCGCTTGCTCGCCGCGGCGGCCTTCATCGAGGCAGCGGCGGCCTCTCGGCTGCCCTTGGCACTGACGCTCGCGGGAAGCAGCGCGAGAACCGTTGCGACGGTGGCAACGCTCGTCCATAGCGTCTTCTTCTTGAACCAAGGCTTATCTTCGCCCGCATCAGGATGCCCTGGGTTCACCAAGTCCTCCAGGAACGATGCCCTCGGCGGGGAGTGCGCGTCACGCTCCCTATCTCGGTCGCGTCTTTCTGAGCGGCGCCTGCCCGGTCTGTCCCTGGTTCTTTCCCTCGGCCTTTCGCGCTCGCTTCGCTCACTGGATCGTGCTGAGCGGTCTGAGAAGCTATTGCTGTCATCTTCCGCCCCATGCTCACGCCGCCGCCGCCGCCGCCTCCGTCGGCGTTGCCTGTGTGAGTCCGGCGATGGCGATCTAGATTGTGGAGAGGAGGGCATGGATCGTGTAAAGGATGGAGAGTCCCGGGAGTCCCGTGACAGGGACCGAAACGATAAATGGGACCCTGACCTTCTGCCCCGGGCGTCTCGGGTCCGGGGTGAAGTCGACGGTGAGGAACGGGAATGATGACGCGTCTCGTCTTGCACGACCATGGAATCGGGGTGGTTGCGCATAAAGTCCGGTGACTGCATGAAGAATACCGAAGGTTGGAACCCTTGGTCTATACGATGAGGTCTGCGATGTGAAGATCGTGCTTGCTAAATGAGATGTTCGTCGCGTAAATATATCTCATTGTCGTGGTCGACCCACTAGACCGTAGACGAAAGTAGGTATGGCCTGCATCCAACGATGTCGATATCTTCCTCGCTGTGTAAATTCGGGAGATGTGGTCGAAAAGCGCAGGGCGGTTCCTATGTTTCACAATTTGTTATTATGCCAGGTCCCACGTGCCTGATAATGCTCATCATTCTCGCCCGGTCTTCGGAGATTATATACGCTGGTCTCACCCTGGCACGGGTTTGTTGTAGCATCCCGAACATGGAGGCTAGCTTGGGGCCAGAGTTAAGAAACGACCCGCCAGGCGCCAGTCATCGACCTCGAGCCCCCACGTATCTCCGTTGGGATCTTCACGATAGAGTTGGCGCTTGCTTTAGTGATGTGGCAGAAGTGTCATTACCAGAGAGTAATTCTGTCGCCGTTCCGGCCATACTATCAGCGCTAGAAGATTTGCTGCAAAACATCAAGAGTGAGGCGGAAGCTATGCTCGCCGTCGGGTCCTCTGAACTTTATTATTAGGGTGACCCAGATCGTCACGGCAGAATCAAGTTTGAGATGTTGGGAGCACCCATTCCCCGACTACCACAGTACACTACTATGGTAAGCTGTTTGCGATTTTGTGTGGACGTACGCCATCACCGGACCATATATTTCCTCGATTTTATACCCTCCCCCTCATGAGTTTGGTGGCATGAGCTTCGGCATCAGGAACTCTGGGTGGCCAGTGATCGGGTCCTCCCTTTTGTCACCAAACTTTGTTTGTCGAGCCAGTGAAGTTTAAACATGCGTCCCAACTCCGGAGAAGCCAACTTTCATGCAGATCGCCGTTCCGGATCACAAAGTTCAGTGTAACCAGCAAGTTGGGCTCCGCCAAGGAAAATCAGATACGGTCACTATCCCTGATTTTGAGGCCCCAGATAGCTTTATTTTGGCGAGTATTATGAACCATGACTTGCAGGAACGGGGCTGATGATACACTGGAATGCGGTATACTTCGTAGACTCGAGACAAGCAAGGAGGGTGCAAAGCTGACGACAACAAGGTCAATGAGGAAGGTATGTATGGAACGTACTTCTGGTAGCAAAGCAGTATCTTCAATGCAGCTATGGTAGAGCCTTTAAAAGACACATTAGTATCCGAACCTAGGCATGCGGTCTGGGCTTCAGCCAGCTATACCGTCCTCGGCTTCAACCAAGGGAGGGGGACGACTTCTTCGATTTGGTCTGAGAGAACATCAAGAGGCTGCGCCCTTGTGAGTGGCCCTTGGGCCCCTTTGCGACTTCATTAGGCTCAGAATTGAGGATGTTTTCTGCCTACCTGTTCTCCCTTCAAATAAGATTCAATGCGACACTAGATCAATGATTGGAAACTATATAACAGCAATATAATCCTACCTTAACTATAAAGTTTGTGTAACTTGTTCCACTGCGGATGCTGCTGTGTGAGCTGGAGTTCCTATACACCGCGGAGACCTTCAATCCCATCATCCTAGCAAGATCATCTGCACCACTGGCCCAGGTGCCACAGCCTCCCCAAGCCAGACACAAGCATCTGCCCAATTCCGCGCCGTTCGCGGGCGGGAATGCCATCCGTCCACTCGACGTACATGATCCAAACAAGAGTATCCTCCAAAGCCACATGCTCCATACCAGCTGATAAGAAAGTCGGATGGGTCTACGAGTCTCACTGCTCTCGCAAGCACCATCCAGTCGATCGGCGTGCGGGGCTCTGACAGCACATAGGAGGCGTTGTCCGGAAGCAGGGAGCCAACAATGCTCTGGCCGGACGAGGAGAGAAGAGAGCGGGTTGAGACAGGCCCAGCCTCGCCCAAGAGCGGGCTCGGCGAGATGGTATGGCCTTGAAGCACAGTGTACGGTGGGAATTTTTCATGGATTGAAGGGGGGGGGGGTAAAGAACCCTGGATGAATCACTATGGCCAGTGCGTCTTGTCGACAGTCAGATAATCCATTCTATACTTCATTATCGACAAGATGATAAATCGGTGTAAATAGATGCTTTTCACACTGTGGACGCGGTTACTGATGGACTTTGAGGGCCTCATATGGAACTGCAAAAAAATGCCAGAGATCGACCTAGTAATCCCAATGATACTTTCGCAGAGCTTTCAGCCATAAGTAACGCTACCTTCAACGGGTTAAAGAGACTGGATCAGCGCAGGTGAACAAAGCATCTTCATGACATCTTACCGATTCCATTGACCATGGATCGCATTCCACTGCTTCATCGTTACTATAAGTTAATCGTCTAGAGTCTGAGACCCAGATCGGATTATGTGGCTCCTATATGGAAATCAAACAGTCTAGCAACCATAAGTGGACGCGGTATTAATTTCACTATGGAATTACGCTCCTTACATAGAGCCTAGCAGATTATAACCCTTTGCTAGGCAAGGGTACCTCCTTATACAGTATAATGCCCATACCAGATGAAGTACCAAATCCTTTCCATTCTACCAGCGAGTATCTGTCAACCATAAGTTGAGGTTCTCTGGTTCAATATATATTTAGAGAGTTGAATACTATCAAGCATAGGAATAAAAGTACCAGACTCACCAGAGTAAGGTTATTTGAGAAGGATGATCTAACCTCTTGTTCACAGGACGAGGCGGACTTGGATCCATTGGAAACTGAAGAAGGATCGGAAGAGATAGTAACTAAATATATCACACGCAGGAGCATCAGGAAGGTTTCACATGAGGCTGATGCAGATAGCCCCGTAAATGTGTCGTCCGTTCCTCCGAGAACAATCAGCCCTCTGAGCGACTAGACGAGCTTATAGGACACGAATGAAGGCGATGGGGAGATTGATGGTGATAATGGAACATGGTTTGTATAGTTCAATGAGAATGAGTAGAGCAATAGAGAACGGAAGGGGGGCGATGATGATGTTGGTGTTGAGCTGTATCTTGGATAGAATCTTGGACGGCCTTGGTTCTCTAGAGAGAGTGATAGATCAAGGACTTTTTCGCTCTGGTCCCTGACCATTGGTTTGGGACGAGCCAGATCATAATCCACCCATTCAGCACTACGATGGTAGGATGAACAGCGCCACCATGATCACACGGCTTCACCGCGTCGGACCGCTGCCTCGCGCCCACGGCCTTCAACTACCTTTTTCTGCCCGTGTTCGAGGCGCATTACGTTCCCTATGAGCACGACAGCATTGTTTCATGGATAAGATGATATGGAGGGTGGACGGTGATGTTGAAGCTTGACGTCTTGGTGACCGTGGAGAAGGTGATGGAGCATGAAGGAGTCTGTTGTTGCCCTGGCTTGTAACGACCTTGTATTGTACCAGTATCTAGGTATCTGCATCTAAGCTTTCATTACGTGGAGCGCTAACGTCGTGTCTGACAGTCTGAGTGAACCACGTTTTTTTGAGATCGGCATTGGCGACAAGCCATGTCTGACAAACCCGAAGACATCGAGCTGCTCCTCAAGGTCGTCAATAACCGGCAGAAGGTTCCCCGGACATGTGCCAAGGCGTACGAGCAAATTGGCCAGGCCCGCGAAGATGCTAAGAAACGCATCTTCTTCGGTGAGGGCGAGGTGTCGGCCTGGGCGTCGTATATCACGAAGCGACTAGCAGAAGCGACCGGTCATGCGCCGGGGAAGGCCAAACGACAGCAAATGCTGGAGCGGATCGAAGAGCTAACAGTGGACGACCGTCGAGCCCCCTCGCGACGCAGCTGGCTGTAGCCGTTGCTCCGGAACATGAGCGGCTGGAGTAGCTCGTCCGAACCGTGAGGCAGCAGCCCGATCCTGTTTGTCGCTCGCGACGGCCCATCACAGCGGCTGCAGGCGAGGAGTGAGGAGGAAGGACGTGATCATAGTGAGGAACGCGAAGCAGATGGAAGCGCAACGGAGCACGAGATGCCCCCTTACGACCCGAGACCCAGCAGGTAGGCGCCTCTATCGCTGGCTGCGCTGGCCTTTTCACGCCGGACCTCGCTGCCTCCATTCATAGAATCGCCAGTCCGGAGCATAGCCGGGAGGTGGTTGCGGCTGCGTCGATGTCCCTTAGGAACGGGTCGGACAGCCTGCTGCGTTTGGAAATTACCTATGTACAACAAGGTGGGGTATATATTGCCAGGGAGCTGTTCAACGCGGACTCGGATGCCGCGGACGGTCTGTCTTCGCTAGGTATGTCTATCTTGCGGGCACCACAAGGGCTTTCCCCCATCCAAGCTTGATCCTGAAGGAGTGTCGCCCTCCACCCTTCCGCAGCTCTTTGGCTAACAAGTTGCCAATGCCATCTTCGCTATCGCTGGCTACCAAAGGGAGGTCAAGGAGGTACGTGATTGTACGGATCGTGTGTCCATGACCTTCATGGATAGCTCGGGGGCGGTGCAGCTTGACCTGCCAGGTGATCGCACCGTACCTTGGCGATATGATTCCTTATATTTTCACCACACTAGCATTTCTAGAATACTATACAGGATGTTCCAGCTGTCCTTTCGGAATGCGCCCCTTTATGCCAACCGTAAAGAACATCCTAAACCCATGACAAATAGCCCACTGAACCAACAATAATCGAAAGCGACCAGATGTTTATACCAATGCTGACTCGTATAGGTGTATCCACGGGATGTTCAATATCCGTAGTACAGTCTTGTTACCTGCGTTTGAAACAGTGATCGACGATTAGTATTCCCAGCTATGGCCTGAGAATCTTTGGAGCAAGATTGCACAAGCATAAAGACAAGCTTTGCTACCTGGGTATGATGCCCATTGTGAAACAAGCAACATGAGAGGTCTTAGCTGTACCGAGTATAAATTGGATTTGAAATTCAAGTGCAACAACACAAAATACAAGATACAACCTGTTCGGGCAACCCATCAGAAGAAGCTGCTTTTGACCTACCAATCCATTCAGTGGGAGAGGCACTTCTCCTTCATCGAGATTGTATTTTGCAAACATGCACAGCATTGTGTCCGAAACCCCATCCAAGATCTCGTCGTCATGAAGCTTCACCTTCCCTTGTTTACTGGTGCCGTGGTGACCGCCGGCAGTCACAGCCACTATCAGCGCCAGGCACCTGCGGTCTCATGCAATGCTCTTCAAGCTCCCACCATTCCAAATGCGACTGTTGTGTCTTTCCAGGCCACCGAGCGTCGCAACTTCACTGCCCCGAGCGGGTTTGGGGGAGGAGGCATGGGAGGCATGGGAGGCATGGGAGGCATGGGAGGCATGGGAGGCTTTGGAGGCTTTGGGGGAATGGGTGGCATGGGCGCAGCACCTGTGCCGCCACTCGACTTCTGTGATGTGAATATCACGCTCACACACGGCACTGCGAACGACAGCGTACGTGTCGAGGTCTGGATGCCCTTGACGGGTTGGAGCGGACGATTTCAAGGGACAGGTGGAGGTGGTTTCACACCTGGACAATTCGGGAGGTCAATGGCGCCGCAAGTGGCCGCAGGCTTCTCCGCTGCGTCTACGGATGCTGGTCTTCAGCCCGCGAGCTTCGACGGGAGCGCGATCGAGTTCACTGATCAGCTCATGGTCAACTTTGCATCCCTCTCGGTCCACGAGATGGCCCTCGCCGGGAAAGCCATGTCGCAGCAGTTTTACGGAACAGCGCCCAAATTCAGCTACTGGAACGGTTGCAGCACCGGTGGTCGACAGGGATACATGGAAGCGCAGACATTTCCCGAGGACTTTGACGGGATTCTTGCGGCTGCACCGGCTATCAGCTGGGAAAAGTTCTGCCCTGCCGAAGTCTGGCCGTTCCAGGTGCAGACTGAGGCCAATGAGTTTGTCCCGAGTTGCGTTCTCACCGCCCTAACGCAAGCGAACGTTCAAGCCTGTGACGGCCTCGACGGCGGCATGGACGGCTTGATCTCCAACCCGACTGTGTGCCGCTTCGATGCTAATTCCATGGTCGGGATGGCGGTATCATGCAACGGTAGTACCGCGACTGTCTCGGCAAAGCAAGCCCTGGTCTACAACAGAATCATCAGCGGGCCTGTGGACACCAGCGGCACTCAACTGTGGTTCGGCGTCACGCCCGGGACAAACTTGAACGGCCTGTCCGGAGCGACTCCATTCAGCCTCGGGGCGACCTGGATGGACACCTTCGTGGCACAGAAGGCCCAGTTGAGCGGTAGACTCGGCCGAAACAATACATTCTCCGCGCAGACATACGCGGATCTGTTCAAGTCATCAGTCGCCAGCAAGTTCGGCAAGATGCTCGCCACCGATAACGCGGACCTGTCCCGCCTGCGAGCGAGCGGCCATAAGCTCCTCTCCTGGCACGGACTAGCGGACCCCATCATCATGCCGCAGGGTACCCTCGAATACCGCCAACGTGTGGAGGCGATGATGGGCGGATCTGCTGCCGTCGATGAGTTCTATCGCCTGTTCACTGCGCCTGGAGTTGGCCACTGTGGGGGTGGTGCTCCCTCTCCTAATACTACGACAACTCTAGACATCCTCGTCGACTGGGTTGAGAACGGCGTGGCGCCTGATACACTGCCTGCGAATTTGACGACGAGGAACGCGACGATAAGCCGCAATCTGTGCCGCTTCCCGTTATTTGCGCGATTTAGTGGGACCGGGAATGTGAATTCTTCGCAAGGCTGGACTTGTGTTCAGGGTCAGGGTGTTGTCACGGCTTCGGCATCGAGACTTGATGCATGGCACGGCTGGGTAGTTTCTGCCATTCTCGCTCTGGGCTGGCTGGTGATTTGAGAGAGAAAAATATAGAGAGAGAGGCTGGAGTTGGGTCCTGAAGGATGAGTAGTAATGAGAATGGTTGTGGATTAATAGAGAGAATGCTTGGAATAGATACAATACCCAAAACTTGCTGGGTATCAATAGGTCCCGTCAAGGGGGAATTAGCCAGCTACTACAAAACAGAGTCATCTTGCCACTAGGATATAATCTTTACCATAGTAGCAGGTTAGCAGCCCTGAAGATAACTCCATTAAGAACTACATCATTCCTTACTATAGTCATAGCAATCATCTATACCAGAATTTTGCTTATTTTATTGATCTAATTTAATTTTTCAATATCCAAGCCGCTTCTTACTGGTCTTAAGACGAGTATCGTTCAATAGAGAAGGCTTGAATACTTCTATATATAAAATTGCAAGTGGTCGACGATAACTGGCAGGAGAACGAGTTGAGTAAATAAGAATTTAGTACCATTACTAAGGAGGAAAGTTACTTAGTTTAATGCATTTGTTTTGTGCGAGCGTCCTTTGGTTCGACACCACAAACTTGTCAG
The DNA here is from genome assembly GCA_003013055.1 of Juglanconis sp. DMW523. Classification (NCBI taxonomy): domain Eukaryota; kingdom Fungi; phylum Ascomycota; class Sordariomycetes; order Diaporthales; family Juglanconidaceae; genus Juglanconis; species Juglanconis sp. DMW523. The sequence continues at coordinate 22,166 of MUZK01004153.1, forward strand.
GATCCCGTCCGTACTTTGCGAGCCCAAACGTGTCACTAATGATCCAGTGCCTGGCGTGCGTCAGTCTCATCGTCAGAACGTGAACTTCGTGGTTGAACGTGGAAGGTCAAATTCATTGAACAAACAGAAGATACCTAGTTCTGATTTGAAAGTTCTTTGCAACAAGATAACTTGAGTATTCGCCTGAGTTTTGGTAGGATCTACGCGTGACGAGAAACGTCTTTCGCTGCCGTATCTAGGGGACACATTGTTGAATCGAATCTCGGTCATCATCGATGTGATCCCATCCCAGCTGTTCATTCCACCATCCGGCATTCACACGGCTCACTCTCGGGCTCAGGCGCAAGCTAAGGGATTTGGTTCACTCCTCAGCTGCGGACACTGGATCTATCAGAGGAGCTTTATGTGGCCATGTATATGGCCATCGGTACCTGGGTATGCTTAATCTCTCCAGCTCATAAGGCTTATGTTCACGGGCATTTCTGGGGCAGGGACTCTGATCTCATCACTGGTCAAAAAGCTTTCGGTGAAGAGACATGGTGTTGGCCGCTCGAGACTAGAGCGGTGCTACTCAAGTACTTCTCCCGCCTCCTTCGCATTCAACAGATTCCATCTATGATATACCCAAGTCAACGAACGCCCCTTCTCTCCTCCTACGTTTAAGTAGGATGTAAATTAAACAATTCCTCCCGTCCATTGGCCACGTATACACAACGGTCGTTGCGCTGTTTCGTCCGCTTCTGTGAGCCAACACGTCCATCTTGGTTCACTTGATCCGAAACGTCTCAATCCGGTCCTCCCATCCCCCTTCATCAGCTACTTCTCCGTTCATGTAGCCGTGCACATAGCCCCATCCCAGATACTGGAACATATCCCCCGATGGCCGCAGGATGTAAATCCACTGCCCCCCGGACAGGACGACCGGAATGTCTCCTGGCTGTGCGTATTTCGGTCCCAAACAAATGCGCTCGTCCTCCATCAGCCACAGAGATCTGTCGTGAATTCCATCGCTATTACAAATTACGTCGTCTGCGAGTTCAGCGCCGCGGGGGAGGACTGAAGCAGATAGATAGAAGAGGCCCTTCGTTCGACGATCTTCTACAGCATAGCCATTTTTGGCCAGTTGCAAAATTTCGATGACGTCTTGAAATGCTTGTGCTGCCATCTGTGTTCCTTTTTCCGGATCTCGTGGCCATGACGAGTCCATGAGAAGCGTCTGGCAGATCGATGCGTGTACGCCTTCACTTCTACCCAAGCGGTCGCTCACGTTGTCCAATACTGAATTTTTTTGATCGATTTTCTCGATACGGAACAAGTTATAGAGGCTTCGGTCGAATGAGCCGAACCATTCGCGTAGTGGACGTAGTCGTATGCCCTGTGTGACCAGGACGGAATTCTCGAACTCCATCGACTCGAACGATACAACTGGCATGAATAATGGCTTGCCCCTGCTTGCATATGCTGCTTCACTGGAATCCAAAGAAGCCCAATACTTGACTGATAGAAATCTCGGAACCCAGGATGGGAACGACGGATCTGTTTCATCCGGAGCGGGTTTTACGGATACCCATTCCAGGATGGCGAGCTCACAGCGAGAATTTTCTCGAGAAATCATATTGATGTAGCTGACTGCGAGATTGGTATAAAGCTGAGCTGGCGATTTGTCGTATTCTGGCAATAGTTCCATATCTTTGGTGTCACCAGCGAGGCCCATCAGGGCGTAGATTTTATCGCGAACATCCGAGCAGTGTCTGTCAACCGAGTATTGGCCCATAAGTTCGTATAGACTCCAATATCTAGGTTTCATATTCTTGTATTCTGGGTCGTATCCAAATTGGGCCGTGCGATGGTATTGTAACCTACTAGTTTTGAAATCACTGCCAATATCGGGAAGAATCCCGACATATGAGAGCGCACAGGGAAACGCAATCAACGCCCAAGGAAAGCACCGCGCCCCTCTCAACAAACTAGTGCTCCGGTTCACAACATTCTCTTGAACAAGCCATATCCTTTCAAGCCAGGATGTGGAGATGATCGCTAGATCAAGATGAGAATATGCGTCTTCATCTTGAGCGTCGAGGTGGAAACGCAGCTGGGGTGGCACACCATCTTCGGCCGTTGGTATTACACCGTAACACGTAAATGGATCGTGGATAGATTCTCGTAGATCCGGGTAATCTATACGAGCCTGGTAGAACTCGTGAATTCGCTTAGCTAAATCAAGGGCCGCCTTATCTCCTGGTTCCTCAGGACCAAGGTAGGTGACAACACGGCTGGCGAGTTTGTAGACTTCCAACATGTGCGCGACCTGGTGGTTCTTCTCGACGTCGTCATTCTGTGCAATGCAGATCTGGTCGATCCAGAAAGTCTTTGGCTGAATGTCCGCGCAGTCGCGGAGGTCCTGCAGAGCGTCTTGGAGGCTGGCCGTAAGAGGGATTTTGCCGCGGGCGCCGGCGACCTCCATCGAGAATGGTGTCGTGGGATCACCCCACACGTAGCTGAGAGCCGTATATTCCGCGGTGCCGAATTTTACGTGCCGTAGTCGACATTTGATCTTCTCGCCGGGCTCGCTCAGGAGGTCCATCACTCTGATGTTGCCGTCTGCCAACGGCCGGTACTTGTAGCGATTGTGTTGGTGAACTGGCTGACGTGTCTTGTATCGTGGCGGCACCAGGTGCTGTGTTCTGGGGCTCATGATGACAATAGGGTAGACACAGAACAGAGGGTATTGCAATTTGGGAGCAACCGCGCGTAGTATGGTTGTTGACGACTGTTGAGAAGAGAGGAGGGGTTATTAGCTGAGGTTCTTGCGGTTTTGAGCAGCGTCATTACACAAACAGGCAGCGACCTGCATAACAGGGCGTCCTATCCAATGAAGCCATCAACTAACGTGTGGCCGATGTGTAATAATTAAAAAAAAAAAGCGACAAAAACAATTGTCCAAGCCTCTATCTGCGTCTCCCCCCCCTCTCTGCAACCTAACCTCCCTCCCATCTTCCCTCGCCAATTGCATCTCTGTACTACCCATCCATACCTACCCCTACCCACCTACAAATACTCCCACGAAACATCCACGCGTCCCACGCTCTCACTATACCCCAGCGCCAAAAACACCACCGGCGTGACATCTACATTATGCCCCGTGCACCCAGCACAGCGGTCCGCCACCGTGGCGACGACGCTGTTGCCGTTGGACCCGTGGACCCGGATCTGCCTCCCGCACACGGGGCTGTTGTTCGGGTTGGCGTAGGTGCCGTAGTCGTCGGGCGAGAGGGCCGCGATGTACTGCAGTGGTGGGCAT